>JAVQJS010080949.1:0-10006 GCA_036024795.1 Galaxias rostratus
ACGTGGTGCCGTGCTCATATTGTTGTATTGACTTCTAGAAATAAAACCTTTGTTATTCCCTTTATATATATGACTCAGTGTGTGATCATGTTGACGGCCGAGAGCCAGGTCGTAACAACAGTATAACAAAAGGTCGTTCTGAGCAAAAAAATTCTTATGACATGGCAGGCAGCAATTACATAGAACAGAGCCAAACTATCCACACCCCCAAAAAAATAGAAAAGAAGTAAAAACAAAAATAAATATAATATTTACATATTGGGGATATGGACAGTGAATTGGAGTTTTGAGCGACAGGCGGAGTCACAAAGGTCCCATACTAAAGTCCGCTGTGTCCAACCAGGTGGACGGTCCGAGGAGAGCCCGCCCACACTGTTCCCTATCAGCGTGACGGCGTGGTGTCTAGTTCGGATGGAATACGGGTCTGAGGGCCAAACCCGACAGACTCCAGACAGCGGGAAGTGTCCTTAGACTCGCCCTGGCGTCAGAAGTGATGGGAGAGCTGGAGTGTTTGAATGAGTCTCTACGTAAACAAATCCAAACAATTACAGGAATACGAGCTGTAATGGATACAGATAATAGATGCAAGGTTTGAAGCCAAAGGAGTGAGGAACACGTTCAGAGTGTGTTTCAGAAGACGGTGACAATATAGTGTTTCCAAAGGCAGTGTCAATGGAGTGTGTTTCAGAAAGCAGTGACAATTGAGTGTGTTTCACATGCAGTGACTGAGAATGTGTTACATGTACTGACTAGGATGTGTGTTTCAGAAGGCAGTGACAATGGGAGTATGTTTCACATGCAGTGACTAGGATGTGTGTATCAGAAGGCAGTGACAATGGGAGTATGTTTCACGTGCAGTGGCTAGGGTGTGTGTTTCAGAAGGCAGTGACAATGGGAGTATGTTTCCCGTGCAGCGGCTAGGGTGCGTGTTTCAGAAGGCAGCGACAAGGCTTACCTGTCTTGGGATTGAAGCTATTCAAACGCAGTAAAGTCAGTCACCAAAAGGGCGTACTGGTAGGGAAAGCCAGCATGCGCAGCGCAGTACCCTGGAATAAGCCAGCATGCGCAGCGCAGTATCCTGGAATAAGCCAGCATGCGCAGCGCAGTATCCTGGAATAAGCCAGCATGCCACCATAAATGTGTATATAGCATTTTTGTACAGGTATGTGTGTGGTGCCTATTTCTATTAGTATTCAGGACTATTTCAAATTTTCAAGGCGTCGTATTAGATTATTATTTATATTGTCATTATTATTATTATTATTATATCAGTATGCATACTATATATTAAATTATTGTTGATATAATAATCATAATTAATTCATGAAAGGGTGAGGATTGCCTACTTTCAGAAGTACCGCCACTTTCATCGATCATTTCAAAATCATGTCGCCACCAATATCTAAACGAAACCTGTGCTCTTGATTGAAATGCTTATCTATTTCTCTACGTCATTGGGAGCCTGACATGCGCACATTTGCACATTCTCGAGACGAGCGATTAAACAGGGTTCAAAACATTTTTACCCCGCCATTTCCTTATCAATAAAAAAGTTCAGAGCAAATTAAAAAGTCATTGTGGACGCGCTCAAAAATATCAACCAATAACCTAGTCCGACAATTTATAGTCGAGTACCGATACAAATACTTCCTAGTTTGATAGTGGCTTCTCCACTGTCCACAACCCTTATAGTCAAAGATGTATGAGACAGCCTTTTTCGTTTCCCTCGCGCCAATTGGTCGAGGTCACACTGCTTTAAAGACCAATGAACATGGGGAACAAAAATGTACAAGTGCTGGTCTCTGTAAAGATGACCTCATTGCATTTTATTGATAACGAAAGCACGTGATATTCCCAGAAAATGAGTGGACGTGGAAAAACCGGAGGTAAAGCTAGGGCGAAGGCCAAGACCCGATCATCTCGCGCCGGGCTGCAGTTCCCCGTTGGCCGCGTACACAGACTGCTGCGCAAAGGAAATTACGCCCAGCGTGTCGGCGCTGGTGCACCAGTTTACCTTTCAGCCGTTCTCGAGTACCTCACCGCTGAGATCCTGGAGTTGGCTGGAAACGCTGCCCGTGACAACAAGAAGACTCGCATTATTCCCCGTCACCTCCAGCTGGCCGTGCGTAACGACGAGGAGCTCAACAAACTTTTGGGCGGCGTAACCATCGCTCAAGGTGGTGTGTTGCCTAACATCCAGGCAGTGCTTCTCCCCAAGAAGACAGAGAAAGCTGTGAAGGCGAAATAAAACCTAACCTAACCTTCATTTATAATCAACAACGGCTCTTTTAAGAGCCACCCAATACGCTCATCAAAAAGTGCAAACGCCAGTTGATTGGGTCCGGTGACAAAAGCTAAATTTAACCAGTCAGACTACCTTGCGATAAGTAATACCCCAGTACGCCGCATGATGCCTTAAAATCATCTTTGTTTGGAAAGGAACGGATTGGTGTCAACGGGTGAACCTGATCCACAACGTCCCAACAAGCGCTTGTCAGCAGTTAAATTCACAGTAAACCGAGCGGTTCGCATTACCTGTATATAAACAGAATAAATCATGATCGACAATTTGGCAACACCAGCGATCATGATGTTGGTTAAGAACCCATGGTTTCTATTGTCCCTGGTAATTGATTAAATTGGTTGAACTAAATGAATAGAATCAGAACATGAGACCATTTCTGTTTATATTCTTAGTCATTAGCCATTTAGAAATGATACTGGCTCCCAATTTGCTTGCGACATTTGCTATTTTTCTCTTGCTCTAAATTGTTTACAATCATGAATTCACTCAACTAGAATTTGGCAGGTTCGATGTAAGGGTTTGACTTCTACAGAATGTTTGCTTTTTAAACAGACAAAATACACTTTCCTTGTTTTTAGAATTTTGTTTCATTTCATAGTCTTACCCCCTTAGTGTCTAGATGCAAGATTGGTAGTGTAATTCGTAGTAAATTGCAAGATTTGGAGTCTCAGATTAAGCTAGTAGGAAAAATTTGCCTTTACAGATCTACGTAGGTAGCTCTTAAAAGAGCCTTTGGGGGAATTTGTTGAGTCCATTTAAGCACGTTCTCCGCGGATACGGCGAGCCAGCTGGATGTCTTTGGGCATGATGGTCACCCTTTTGGCGTGGATGGCGCACAGGTTGGTGTCCTCGAACAAGCCAACCAGGTAAGCCTCGCTAGACTCCTGCAGGGCCATGACGGCAGAGCTCTGGAAGCGGAGATCGGTCTTGAAATCTTGGGCGATTTCCCTCACCAGGCGCTGGAAGGGCAGCTTGCGAATTAGAAGCTCGGTGGACTTCTGGTAACGACGGATCTCACGCAGAGCAACGGTACCGGGTCTATAACGATGAGGTTTCTTCACGCCTCCGGTCGCAGGGGCGCTTTTGCGGGCCGCCTTAGTGGCCAATTGCTTCCTCGGGGCTTTGCCACCGGTGGATTTACGTGCGGTTTGCTTGGTTCTAGCCATGGCGAGCAATGATTCTTCAGTGAAAATCTTGCGCTTTTCAACGGCTCAGTTTATATCTTTCCAAGTCGAGCTTTGGAGGGATGGGCTAATCTCAGATCGCTCTCATTGGAGAATAGTTGCTTACGCTAAAACCCCCACCAGAGGCAGCCATTTTAAGACGCGCCAAAAATTCAAACTTCTACGTGCCTCTTTTGTTCGGGTTCCCTCCCCCCTTTCTTTGTTAAGACAGAGGGTTGTAAAAGGGCAGTTGTTTATTCTATTTTAGGTATGTGTAGCAAACAATGTTGAGAATTTCCATGGACATGACTTTATTTAGTCTTCATCTAGTGGTCAGATAAAAAGAAAATGCAAATAATTTTAATAAAGTTACAGTGGCACACACTCAATGTTAAAAGCTGTTAACTCAGGGATTTTAGACTTTGTGAATGTGTTTGGGGCATGCACACCATTCATGTAACCCACTCATTTAAAACGGCGGGCAATGCGCGGGCACGTCATGAAGCCCGTGCCAAATTCGTACAGAGTGGTTTTATAAACCTTAACAATGTACGATGTCCACTTGCTCGAGCTCGTAATAGTCATGCTGCGCATGTGTCAAATGTGGTGACATCAGAGACCGTGTGGGCAGACCATGCGATTTCAGAGAACACATACAAATAAATAAAACAAAGCGCGTTTTCAAAATGCTGCGCATACATTTTCAAATTGCTTTCTGTTTGCATGTATTTTTCTGACGTTGCAGTGCAATGACCTCTCAGGGCCACCGTAATCATAGGCTTTGGTTAAACACACCTCTTCGCATCAAGTATCGCAAGAGGGCAGGCTTTGTTCAATCAGGTCCTCAATGTGTGTATAAATAGTTGCCTGCACCCATTTCACGTCATTACGTTGATTTGAATTTTAGTAGTAAGACATGTCAGGAAGAGGCAAAGGAGGTAAAGGACTTGGAAAAGGAGGCGCCAAGCGTCACCGTAAAGTTCTCCGCGATAACATCCAGGGAATCACAAAGCCCGCCATTCGTCGCTTGGCCCGTCGTGGGGGCGTCAAGCGCATCTCCGGACTGATCTACGAAGAAACTCGTGGCGTGCTGAAGGTGTTCCTCGAGAACGTGATTCGTGATGCCGTAACCTATACCGAGCACGCAAAGAGAAAGACCGTCACTGCCATGGATGTAGTGTATGCCCTTAAACGTCAGGGACGTACTCTGTATGGTTTCGGCGGTTAAATGGACTGATTTATTCTACCCAAAGGCTCTTTTTAGAGCCACCCACGTTTACATAGTAAGAGCCATTCCATTGAGGCAAATTGTACAAAATGATTCACAATTCACAAGGCACAATTATACCACTTTATTTTGGCCTGCCCTAAACCAGTATGTCTTTGTTTGTGGGTGTCAGTCCGAGTAAGTCAACTATGTAAGGCTGTACATAATATATAGGGATAATTTAGTCACTTCAAGGTTAAAAGAAATAAACCCTAGTTTAAAACTTGCTGTCCCACTGATCAAAACGTGGATTGAATAAGAACTGCTGTCCCTTGTAGTTTAAACCATGACGCTTTCTGACCAAAGATCTTTCGGTGTAACGACAAATATTCATATTCGCCCGCCTTGAATGTTAGTGATTTCGTTGTTATTTTAGTATGCATGTTATTTGTGTTTTAATTGTTTGTGTAATGTGTTTCATAGCAATCACACAAACTATCTAGTCGTTTGCTGAACAAAGAATGTTGTCATGTCGCTTCCTGTGTAATGAATTTGCATTTTTAACGGCATAGTAATCTCAATGCGCTAACGCCTACAATAGGATAACAAAGTATACTATATTGAATAAAGTTGAACCAAATTACAACACATCATTTGTTGACATCACTTGTTATTGAATTTTTCCATATCGCTTCCTGTGTACAGTCAAAATCGGGTTTAATATGAGAAACAAATATCAGCGCCTGTCATGTTACAGATTTTTGTTCGAATCTGATTTGTTAAGAGTTGTCTGTTTTGGGTTTGGGATGTGGTTCATTTGAACACCGCGAGTAGCGCATCTTTCTCTGTACGAGACCTTAGTCTGCGCGCGGGAATGCCCTTTGTGAAAGCAAAAGATAGCTAAAGAGGCGGAGCTCAACTAATCATAGGATTTGCGCGGTGACGTTGACAGCTTTCTTCTTATAAATACCAAGTAGCAGTCAGCCACCCAAAATTATTCTTCAAAGCAGCATCATGCCTGAACCAGCGAAGTCTGCACCTAAGAAAGGCTCTAAGAAAGCCGTTACTAAAACCGCCGGCAAGGCCGGTAAGAAGCGTAGAAAGTCTAGGAAGGAAAGCTATGCCATCTACGTGTACAAGGTCCTGAAGCAGGTCCATCCTGACACCGGGATATCCTCCAAGGCGATGGGAATCATGAACTCCTTTGTCAACGACATCTTCGAGCGCATAGCTGGCGAATCTTCTCGCCTGGCGCATTACAACAAGCGCTCCACCATCACGTCTAGAGAGATCCAGACCGCCGTGCGTCTGCTCCTCCCCGGAGAATTGGCCAAGCACGCCGTATCCGAGGGTACCAAGGCTGTGACCAAGTACACCAGCTCCAAGTAACCTGGTCCTCCTACATCTAAAACAAAGGCTCTTTTAAGAGCCACCCACTCCACTCAGTAAAATGCATCTTATTTCATTTATTGACGTCAATCCGCACCCATGTTTCACTGTATAATGATTAACTTCAGGTCGTCTTCGCAGTTTCGCACTTGAGTTGTAAATTATTGTTGTCTTTGGTCGGTTTACACCGGAGTGGTGACATGTTTTTCAGTAACCACCCCCTCCGCTCTCTGCAAACTCCACTTGCTCCCGGTCAAGTCAGTTTTTGAAGTTAATGCTGATTTCATAATGACCGATGAATGATATTATACACAAAGTCTAATGAATTACTGTAACTAACTTTTATTTGAAATCTCAGCATATTTTGTGTTTTCCATTTTGAAACTAAGTGGGTGTTTGGAAAACATTTCCGTACATTGACAGCGCTCATATGGTGACGAATTAAATTTCACTACCCAAACACTACAATGTGTTTAAATTATTTTATGTAGTTAAAACGCAACAATTTGTTTAAATGTATGTCGCTTCCCAATCGATACAATTTGTTTAAATTAATGTATGTCGCTGCCCAAACGATACAATTTGTTTAAATTAATGAATGTCGCTACCCAAACGATACAATTTGTTTAAATTAATGTATGTTGCTACTCAAACGATACAATTTGTTTCCGTTGTGACTGGTCGGTTATGGCCTCCACAGGTAATCATTAAACTAAATTGTTAGATTTAGATACACACGGCTTTCAAATCGATGTTTAGATTGCATAGGGTAAGCGTTGTAGCTAATGGATGAATGAACAGAATAATCCTTGCCTCTCCTAATTCTGCAACGCAATGGATGATTGATTGACTTGTATTGAACAAACCATAACCATATTTTCTCAGGTCCATCCACAGAATGATTCCTGGCTTCGACACTGGTTCATGTGTGTTCATTTTTATTTTTTCTGGCCAAAGGTTGGTCATGGGGAACTGAAAAAAAAATAGTGATACATAATCAAAACAAGTAAGAGAACCATTGTTGTTCTGCTTTTTACATCATGGCCAGGGGACTACAGATGAAAAATAGCCTTCTGGCTAATTCTGGCTGGAGCCTATCCCAGCTGACTTCGGGCGAGAGGCGGGGTACACCCTGGACAGATCGCCAATCCATCGCAGGGCTAACACATAGATATACAACCACTCACACACACATTCACACCTACGGACAATTTAGAGTCACCAATTAACCTGCATGTTTTTGGACTGTGGGAGGAAACCGGAGTACACACAGAAAACCCACGCTAACACGGGGAGAACATGCAAAATCCACACAGAAAGGCCCTCAGGTGGGAATCGAACCCAGGACCCTCTTACTGTGAGGCAACAGCACCAACCACCGCACCACCGTGCTGCCCCACTGAATAAATTATCTAAAAAATATAGTAAATTCAGATCAATGTATCTGACGGAATTCCTGACTGAGTAGACTGCTTATTGAGTTGCTATGGCAATTTAATTTCCCACAAATTACCAGATTCTGTCATTATGATGTCATAAGGCGGACATATATGTCAAGGTTCTAATTTGTTGTAATGTGACATTTAGCTTCACATTCTGTTTCCACACAAGAGAACGTAGTGCTTCTGGCATTATCAATGAGAAAGTACATTTAGTAAGGTCATATTTTTATGAGTTTATCACTTAACGCTAATCAATTTTTTATACTATGGAGAAACAAAGGCTCAACAACTGTCCAGCAATTCGCAGAATCAAGAGTGGCAGACCAGCACGCCCAGACTCTGTGAGTAGCCAGCACATGTCAAAAATCATGTTGCATAATTCAATATGAATGCATTGGAAAGTAAACATTACATTTCTTCTGTTACCAGGGGGTTACTCAAGCTAGGCGAAGACCACTCAGACCTTTTGTTCAACGTCCACTGGTAGGTGGTGTATGTAAAAAGACACAGTTTTTTGTTCTGTCGTGCATACTATATATGATGGTTAGCCAACAGTTTAAATGTCCCCCTGCAGGTTGACATTGAGGAGTGTGCAGAGGAGAAGCAAGGGAATTGCTTTGGTGATGGGGTCTTCAACAAGCCTCTACCTAGATCACCTCCCCCTTGCCAGGTGGGACTCGCCTGGCCGTTCTCCAAAGAGAAGCAACAGTAGCTCCTCCATTGTACCACAGCCAGTAACAGAGAGGTTTAACCACTGCTTTGTTTTCCCCTCCAGTCTCCTCAGCTGAACGAGGGGGAAGCCCTGGCGACTCTGGAGTTGCCAAGAGCGGACGTCCTGGACTCTGGCAGTGAGTCTGAACTGGAGGTAACAGAGTCTTATACACTTTCAGTCATAAAAGGTTATATAGCCTTTCAGAGGCAGTTCACAAAGGTTTAAAGCCCTTCAGAGGCTTCTCATGTGTTCCATATTGGGTTAAACATTCACTATAACATTCAAACACCATGTTCCATAAAGGAGTTAAATACATCCAGAGCCGGTACTTAAAGGGTTAAACCCCTTCAAGGAGGGTACTGAAAGGGTTAAAGCCCTTTAGAGGCCAAACATAAAGGGGTTGAATACAATCAGAGAAGATACACACAGGGTCAAAGGCCTTTAGAGACTGTACATGAAGATAAACCTGCTGACTTCTTTCTCTTGTTCAGAATTTAGACGAGGAAGAGGAAGATGGTCTTTCGGGGGAAGATATCATTGTTCTACCCGAGGATCCGAAGGTTAGTGGCTTTTAACGTGGCGAGGCCTTCATATTAAGCTGCGTTATCACAACGTACGTCTAACGGGTTTGTCTGTCTCTCTGTCCCCGTCTGGCAGCCCGACCCGCTGGATGGCCACCTGGAGCCCAAGCCGCCCCAGCAGCGCCTGTGTGTGGTGAAGAAGGCCTCGGGTGAGCTGGAGCTGGTGCCCACGGAGGAGCTGCCTCTCAAGCAGCTCCAGGACAAACAGGAGCAGTGGGCTGCAGCCAAGGAGGTGCTCCTGGAGTCCATCAGACAGGGCCTCCACTCCACAGAGCCCCACAAGGAGCTGGGCCTCAAATGGCTGCTTAGTCTCGGCCTGGCTGGACACCTGGACCAGGGGGACTGGAACCTCCACATGGATGACAGCCTGGCGCTGAATTCAGACCCCACCGCCGCCAAGCCCAGCCTGGAGGAGAGGCAAGGGAAGGACAAGAACACCGGCTGTTTTGGAGCTCTGCGGAAGAAGCTTTTTAGAGATAGGAGTCGGAAGGCCAAGTTGGCTGCAGGGGAGAAGGTGACGGAGAAGGAAGGGCAGCAACTGAAGGCTGGTTTACAGCAAGATCCTCTAAAGGAGGTGCTGGCATGGGCTGAGCAGCTCAGTGAGATGTGCAGGGAGCGCCAGGAGGAGACGCTAGAGAGGCTGGTGGAGTCCTGGGACAGGAGGGTGGGAGCAAAGCTCGCCCGAGACAGGGCACTCATCGCTGAGAAAAGCAATGACAACCCCCACTGCTTCGTGAGTCAACTGCTTTTGAGAACCTTGGTTTAATGTAGTTCCATTAAAACACACACAGATAAAAAATTCATTAAAAGAGAGAGAGAGAGGGGGGGGGGGAGATACAGAGAGAGAGAGAAAGAAAGAAAGAGAGAGAGAGAGAGAGATAACAAACATCTAAACCATGGGTGAGAGAGAGCTTTCTTTTCATTAGTGTGAGGTCTTCTATTGCTCTAAGTTTGTGTGTGTTTCCAGAGCCCTGTTTGCTGGACCAATGAGGAGCAGAAAGATAAACCCAGCCTCACCAAGACTGACGAGGACACCTCAGTGGTTCCCGTGACGATAGCGGACCAGCCCACTTTGGTGCTTCCTGTGACCTCAGACGACCTGTCGACCGACACTGACGTGGTCACTGCGGAGGTGGACCTCCTCTCTGTGCTGATGGCCGGGCCTGCAGTTTTACCCCCGCTCAATAGGGGGCGGCGGATCCTGCTG
>JAVQJS010080987.1:0-20210 GCA_036024795.1 Galaxias rostratus
AATAAAACACTCTAACATGTAAGTATACATATCAAAATTTAGACTGCATTGAATAGATGATTGCTTAACCATGGAAACAGCAAGAAAAATATAACTGGACAATCATTTTTCACTGTACAATTTAGTGAACCTTAGTGCTAATCTTGTGCAGTACAATATTTCACCTGTCACTAGACATGTACCATAAATTGTCACCCAAAACAAATAATATGGAATTGATATGGTAGTGTCTCGGGTACCATATTACACGCATGACTTCACGCATGCCATGCAATTCTTATTCTGCAAAGGTGAATCATGTTTTTAGATGTCAGCTGATAGAGACAGAACCCCACTGTTTCAATCAACAGCAAGGACATAGGTTTGTCATGGGAGAGCAAGTTTATTGGTGTTGGTATTGGTATCAGCTGCCCCTTATCAGAACACCACGCGTTTAAGATCATGTGCTACCTCTATCTTTATTCTATAGCTTCAGGCAACCAATCTGATTGGAGAATTTCCTGACAAAAAACTAAAATCTATTTAACATGAAAACTTAATTTCAGCACTAGTGCATAAAGCAGATAAGAGTGCATCAAATCCTTTAATTTTTTATGATGAGAGCAGTTGGCTGGCAGATAGAATATGGCATCAGATTGTTATGTAATGAAATGGCTTGGCGTTTATTGAGATGGATTGGCGTTAA
The DNA here is from genome assembly GCA_036024795.1 of Galaxias rostratus. NCBI lineage: Eukaryota > Metazoa > Chordata > Actinopteri > Galaxiiformes > Galaxiidae > Galaxias > Galaxias rostratus. Next base: position 686 of record JAVQJS010080987.1, read on the forward strand.
TGTGTTTATCCCAAGTAAATATTTTGAATTTCACTGTCAATAGTCATGTTAACGACTACTGGGACACCTATGTGATTTATTCATGAAAACATGCCAGAGCAGCTAGCACCACAAGCCACGTACCAGGACCCAGTGCCGCATACCTGAAATATTAATGATTGGTCTTGTCAGCCAACTTCTGTGTAGCCTAGCTTTACATGAGGTCAGAGGGCCCAGAGACCCAGGAGTCCAAACATAGGGACATAAGAGAAACCCTTAAGAATGAATCTAATGGATATGAATGTACTCAGTGGATGGAGGTTTGATGTGTGTTCATAGTACAGACAGCAGGCAGTGGCTCTAGTCAGGCACGGGAGGCATATGGCTATGCTCCAGCAGCTGTGGTCAGCACGTTGCTGTCTGGCCCTCTGGACCATTGTCAGGCAGAGGATCAAGGGGTCTTCATTTACCTCAAGTGTTTTGGCTGCTGCAGAAGCAACTCCCACTTTCTGCTGACTGTGGAGGTGATCTTAACAATTATCTGTAAAAGACAATAAAACAACCTTGGGTTATACAGCTGTTTCACACTATTAGCTAGGCATTTTGATTTGAGTTTGTTCACCGAAACACAATCTGTAGGCTATCTAAATTTAAAGATGGTCTTTCTTGACAAAAAGCAAGACATTGTGTGAACACACAAAAGGGTGAAATGTACTGTGACGCATATACTGCATGATGCATGTACTGTTGTTGGAAACCAATAGTTAAAAGTCCACAGTGCTTAGTGAAAGATCATTTATCCTTGTGACTATGCATTGTAGAGGACAAAATAATCATCCGGTTACGAATGCCACCTCCCACAAGGGCATAATAGTAACTGACAACATTCTAGTGGCCAACGCTGCTCATTCCCTTTTGTGGATAGTGTTACTGTTTACAAGCCTGACCCATTTGTTTACTGCCCCCATGGCTCGCGTTGATAGCCTTGTCGCTCTGAACACAAAAGATTAGGTGCTTCTGGGGCTTTGGCTAAATTCTATTGTGCTGTCAAAGATATACAGTTGGAGTCAGAAAAAAACACAACTTGGAGCTGGTCAGACAGGCTGACACCACCCCATATGGGGATTCTGTGGCTAGTAGTCTAGGCCTAGTAATTAAGACCCAGTCACTGACTAGTAGTTTTCAATTCCACCAGCGAAGGAATTTGGGGAGGATTGAGACAATTACTTGTTTTTGGTAGAGGTCAGGGTTGTAATAGGGCAATATCTCTGTGAGAATGACAATGGATGGATTATAGGGGCAGACGGAGGCATCTCATTTTATGATAATAGGTCAGGACCTGTGGTATATTTAGTATGATTTTAATGGAAGTTGCAAGACTTGGATTATGGGACACTAAAATAATCCCACCTCATGTCAAGATAAACAATTCAGATTGTTTTTGAGTTGGTGAGTGATCAACCTTGAGAGAACTACAATCCAAAGACTAGCAAGTCTAGATCTAGAATAATCTAGCTTGATGCAGCTGCTCGCCCCTCCTGTAGGAAGTGGGTTTACTGATCCGCACTGTTCCCTCCTTCGTTTGCAACGTCATGTGCTATAGATTTTGTTGAAAGCGCGCTGACGCCACCACACTACTTGTCCAGCGTTGAAGAAGGAGAGGCTCGTTCGACGTCAAAAAGGACAGCAAACTGAGTTTACCGGATTACCCTTTGCAGCCCCCACACCAACCAACTCTGAATTTGCATAAATATGTCTAATATCGTCTGCTGTCAAACGCCCCAGGTAACGTTAAAATGTTTTGACGAACGCTAACTGTTTTGAGACCTTTCTAGTCGTTATGATTTGTACAATCTATATGCCATTAGGACTTTGATAGTTTCAATTGTATTTACTAAATTAAAGAATCTTACCTAGCTGAAGTGGAAAAAGATTTTTTGAAAAAATTCCACCGAAGTGGTGGCGCTTAGTGCTTGGATTGATGGACCGTACCGCGCGAGTCGAACAGCAGCATGCCATGATGATGATGATCATCATCAAGTTATCTTTGGTTTCCGAGTCAGAATGGAGAGTTTTCAGTCACACATTTTCTTTTAGAAAGCTAAGTTTGGTCTAGCAACCTTGCGAGTGCCAGAATTGTTGCTCATTTGGTATTATTTCGATACACCGCCTGTTCGTTTTTAGAAGGTCATCACGGCTGTGAGCGCTTGACTCTGAAATAACGTTAGCTGGCGGGTTTCTCGCCATTTAGCCTGCTAGCTTATAATTGCTCCCAGTGTTAGCGTGAACTGCTAACATCTACTACCTTAATTCCACAGAAACGGTCGCCATTCTAGAATGTGCGCGTGGTCTTCAAGCTAAACCTATGCGGCCAACTAGTGACGTATTTGCATTGACTCTTCCTAAGTAATTTTTCTCTCTTAGCCTGGTGCGGCTTCATAGGATTATGAGATTTTGTCATTTTGTACTGACCTTTATTATTATTATTGATTTTTTTTATTGATTTTTTTTATTTATTTTTTTACATTTGACAGGCCAGACTAGAGGTTGGTCCTTTTCACCGTATTGTCATTTCAACAATGACCAAGCTAGTGGGCTATGATCATCTGGGCTGATTAAAACAATTATGTGCTATATTTGGTGACCAATCTCATGCCCACTGTTCGGCTCGTGTATGGTATCAGTACACGTTGTTCTTTTTTCAATTCACAGAAAGATATCATCGACTGCATCGCATTGCCTCTCTTATTAAAATATGTATAAATATGTATCTATATTTTACTTAGTGCATATGTACATTTAGGTTTTCCCATATCCTAAGTCATGTTCAGATACATGAACAGATGCTTTGATCCACCTTCTGTTCAACCCGTGGGTTTAATACTGCCTAAAGCAGTAAGGGCCCCGGGAATGTAATTTGGGCTAAAAAGCGCGAAATTATTATTTGCATAAGCACGTCTTGCAACACTGCCTACACCTGTCCTAAATTGTGCTCCGGCAAAGAGCAAACATTACATCACATTACCTGGCTTTCCTGTATTTCTACTGCCAATGTATGTAATACTGAATCACCCTATTGTATTGTATTTCAAACTGAGTTTAAAATCGATAACCACTTCCTGTCACATCTGTCTAACCTGAAAATATTAACGAGCATCTTCGTCTGAAGTGGGTGATGATCAAGCTGTCTTTCCCCTTTTTACCACGGTGTGGCCCAACCACTGCTTGCTCAATGTGTACACACTGCACCTTTTGTGTTTGACTAGTCAAATGGAAAACATCAAATTTGTTCAACACCGGTCTCTATGGCGAAATAGACATAATCTGGTTCTTTCTGATCTCTCTGTTTTGTTTCTTTTTGCCTTTGTCTGTACATATGGTTGTCCATTAAAGTCCACAGAATTCCCCCTTTATACATGTGACATTGCATCACCCTGTCTCTGCCCTTCTACTGGTTTCCAACGTGGCAATACTTTTACAGCAAGCAAATGCCACAGCAGAGTGCTTGTAGTCATCTGTGTAGTGTCATTCACTTGCCACTTGAGATTAGGACTACTGAAATCTTCATGGGGTAAATTATCTAAACCTGTGGAGGAGCATACAAGCTTGGTTGGTAGGAGACACTCGGACAGGGGTGTAGGAAGGGTTAAATGAAGCAGCTATGGGAGGAGACTTACAGACAATCTAGTGGTGGGAAGGAGTTAGTGGAGCATTCATAAGGAGCCTCCCGCCAGATGTTGTGTAATGGGCTGGCTGCAAAAAAAGTGGGTCAACTCCCACCCATCTCCACGCATCCACCACAAAGGGAGAAAGAAGCTTCTAACCCCATCCCCCGTACCATCCCTGATGGTATTTTACACTGGTATACAATGAGACCATTTATTACCACTTTCTAGAACATGCTAACACATACATGCTCTCGCTACCCTCAAAATGACAGTCTAACATGTTTATTCTTAAGAAATAAAAGATTCAAGCCAGTAGTGACGTGCCCTGGTTGTAGACGAGGTTCTAGGCTTTCTTCTGTTTGAAGTTGGAACACTTTGGAGTCTGGACTTCCTATTTCTGACACCTTCAGGATTGTCTGTTATGACTGTTACATGACCTCCTGCTGTTTAATTCCTCCCCACCGCCCACTTATGCAAATGTAAAATTTTGATAATTGTGCCATTGGGGTATTCCATAGATTGTGTAGTATTATGCTTCTTTTTGGTGGACCTGAGAAAGACTGGTTTCTGTAGAAAATTATCAATGGGAAGACGATACGGAAATTCAGAGTTACACGTGCACTGTAGGCACATTCCATGGAAGTGAACTTCTCTTTAATGACACTGAACGGTTCCGTACCAAAGCTTGACGCATAGTTTATTAGCTATATCTGTCGTTGCTCTCTCACACACAGCCCAACCCTCACGCTGAGTGGGCCAGTTTTCTATCAGCTGACTTCAACTTTTCCACACAAATAGGGGGAAGTCAGCACAAAGGCGATGTTCACACATGGTTTTTTTGGGTTTATTGAAAAAGCCTTTGTACATGTTTCTTTTCAGAACATTCACAATTGGAAGACAGCAGTCATTATTTATGCCAGCAGCATAAAAAAACAGGACTATAGCCTATCGCACTGTAGTCTGTCCTGTCTATGGTCATGCTATATGACTGGTTGGACTTGCATGCTACAGTGCCGATTGGAGCTATTAAATTGGTAATCAGGTGTGCTTTTTTTTTTTTACATTTACAACCAAGTTGAAACGTATATGCTTTCGGAATACTTGTTTAGTTAGTCGCTCAAACCCAAGACACCATCATTTCAGACATTTGGGTCTTTGCCTGACTTTCTGCTGTGAGACCGCTAGGCCGGTGACAGCAGTGCTAGGAGAACGTTCTGCGTTGTAATAGCTGGGCTTGTGTTCCTAAGAAAGTAAGGGTCAGCAAGTGTCTGCTTGCCTCTTCCCTTTCTGACTGAATGGAGGTCAGTGAGTGGGAGCGTGGAGAGGTCTTTCCTACGTGTTCCATGGGGGTGTACTACTCCAGAGGCTTGCCATTGGGCCACGGTAGATGGCTTGTCATAAAAGGTGGGGGAGGGGCTTTGGTTGGGGAGAGGGTGTTGTCCTGGTCCATTATGGGCTGGATAAGACTACTCCCACTGTGCCGCAAGTGGTAGCGCGTGCAGAGCCCTTGGAGTCAAGATTCGGGTTAAAGAGGGGATCTCCGGGCTGCCCATAGGCTACCATGCAAAGCTGTAAGCCTACAATCAAGAGTTAATACCATAGGCTATTTTAGTGAGCGTGCCCTTGTGATGCCTGGCTGCTTTCACGTTTGATAGGTGACATAGATCTAGTATCTAACATAGTATTTGGTATGCAATCTTAACACCGTGTTCAGAGTGCAATGCTAATGCCTTTTTATGTTTCCCCTCTCTCCCAGGTTATGATGTATGACCAACACAGAAAAAAGTCGAGTCTATAGCCAACGGGATCCCGAGGACTTGATTACAGTCGCTTCAAGCCTGATAGTTTGCATCGGTGCGGCTGCCCACCCCCCCCTCTGCCCTGCCGATCACGCCCTGTGAAGTCGACTGCCATTGCTTCCGACAACCACCCCTCCTCTTCTCTTCTGCTGGTGAAGAAGTCTGGAGTGCCCTTGTGGTCTCCTGTCTACTTTGACCGTCGCTTTCTCCACTCTCCTACTGCCACCAGTAGTTCAGATTGACGTCACTCTCTATTAGGTAAGGCCATAAATAATGCGTGTCGCAGATCACCCGCACACATTGGGTTTGGGTCCAGCTCCTAATCACCACAAGTGATTCTTGAATGAATAGAACCGGAGCAGGTCCGCAAGCTGTGTCTGACAGTGGACAACAGGGCCTAGTGGCAGGATGCGTATGTATCGTTCACGCTAAACGGCTCTTCCTCCCTCTCAGGCTTTGTTTCCAAATTGACTAAAGATGATTCCCAACGGTTACCTGATCTTCGAGGACGAGACTTTTATGGATTCTACCGTGGCCAAGATGAACGCCCTGAGAAAGAGCGGACAGTTCTGTGACGTGAGACTGCAGGTGTGTATGGCCTTCTCTAGCATGCCATTGGCTTTCTTATAGTTACATTTATTTTTGGTTTGGTCAAAGTCATGATTCACCTGCGTGGGGGGCCACAGTTGGTTGTATACTTTAATACATGTTTTCCCCAAGGCTTATGGATGTTAGATGAACAAAAACAGCCTTATATTTTAATCTTGCATAATTCTGCTCACTAGAGAAAGTGTTGTATAACCAGTGAAGGGAATACATGAGCTCATGTATTTTAAAGGCTATCTACCACTTCTGTAACATTGTTTCGGTTGCTATTCATGCCCTCCGAGGTCAAACTGATAACCAGCGAAGACATTTTGTCGTAGTATGTGTTGCTGGTCTTCACCAAGGGAACTAATTGTTCTGGACTGTGTAGTGTGAGAACAAGTTTTTTTTTTTTTTTTTAGTTTCTGAAAAGTCCATAATTACCGCATCGCAAATTACAGGGCCCTACCCCCTGACTTTTTTTTCTCCTTTTCCCAGTCCACTGTTCATTGGTCCACATCATACATCTCCATACTGACTTCCCTCTGGTTGAATGCATGTCGTGTGGGTTTGACCTTCTCTCCCTGCCTTGTTGGTGTAGGTGTGCGGTCACGAGCTGATGGCCCACCGGGCTGTGCTGGCCTGCTGTAGCCCCTATCTGTTTGAGATCTTCAACAGCGACATCGAGCCCCACGGCATCTCGCATGTCACCTTCCAGGACCTGGACCCGGAGGCCGTGGAGATCCTCCTCAACTACGCCTACACTGCCCAGTGAGTTGCACTCCCCATCGCCCATTTTGAATTACTCACCTGACCGGCCTAGTGTTTACGGTGTCCCTCCTAATTAGCACTCCAGGGTGATACAGAGGGTGGGCAGTCAGGATTTTGTTGAAATTCTAAACATTTAGCCGAAAAGGTAATCTCTCAACTTGGTGGTTAAACATTTGACTCACAGGCTAATTACCGTAACCAGAGGCATTTTCTTTTTTCAATGTTCTTTAGGCCGTTGGCCACGCCCAGCTAATACGTTTTGCAAATAGTTGTCTTTTTGTCCTCCATTTCAGGTTGAAGGCAGATAAGGAGCTGGTTAAAGAGGTCTACTCTGCAGCAAAACGGTTCAAGATGGAACGTGTCAAGCAGGTTGGTGGTCATTCCATTCTATGTCTATATTGGGTCATTTTTTTACTGGAAGCAATTTTAAGGGGAAAAAAAACATGTTTGTTTAACTGCTATTAAAGCTAATCTTAGTATCTGACCATATAAAAGATAAATCTCTTATCTACTTAACCAATTCTTCCTTTTCACGGTCAGATCTGTGGTGACTTCTTGCTGTCCAAGATGGATTCCCAGAGCGCCATCTCCTTCCGCAATTTTGCTAGCAGCATGGGAGATGGTCGGGTTGTGGCTAAAGTAGACGCCTACATCCAGGATCACCTGCTTGATGTGTCCGAGCAGGAAGACTTCCTCAAACTACCCCGTCTCAAGGTGAGACCCCCAGGAATAAGACAACCGTGGATGAACATAGATTAGTTATCCAAATAGGTGCGTTATGCTCATAAAACAATTGTTGGAATTAAAACACTGTTAAATATTGTTAATTAGTTTTTGTTTTTGTACAGTTGGCATATGCACGTAGACATAATTATGTTACGTTGTTTGATATACATGCACAGTGGACAAATGGGAATCCCCTCTCTGACTTAGTGGTGGATCTGACCTCAAAAGAAGGAGCTATAATTGGCTGTCTCGAAGTCTTTAATCTTAAGTAGCACATAAATAACACTGTATTTTTTGCTTTACGACTGTCGACTGCAGATTGGCAAACACGAGGACCTCTTTTTAGACTTACGCAAGCTAAAGACTTACATTTAATGTTGCTTATTACGGTTGGATTATTGCGTTAAAAGACCAGCGGTAAGATTTCCTGACATGATATCCTCGTGGGAGATGAGTTTATAATTCTATTGAACATTGGACAGGGAATTCATTGATTTCACATGTCAGTGGAGCTCGGAGTTTTTTGCGCCAGCCTATGATTCAGCAAAAAACGATCCAAGACGGCATGATTCAACAATAATTGTATCTAGTCACTGTTATTTTTGCTGACACGAGCTCCTTCCTACGCCCCCCTCTTGTGTCTTCAGTTAGAAGTAGTGCTAGAAGACAACCTGACCCTGCCTGGCAACGGCAAACTCTATTCCAAGGTGCTGAGCTGGGTGCAGCGCTGCCTGTGGGAGAACGGAGACCAACTGGACAAGCTGATGGAGGAGGTCAGTACTGTCGCACAGCAAGCCTGGGACCTTTGGCCCCGGTCCACCCTCACACCCCTTCTGCCTTCCCTCCCCTCAGGCTGTGTCCTCCCCACCCCCCAGTCCTTAACGCTAAGACGCTGTCCAATGGCGGCGTTAGTGTAGCAACGTGGTCGTGTCTTGACACTTGTGCTAGGAATGGTGTTCTTTTTCTTTTTCTTTTCTTTTTTTTTCCTTCTTGTTTCTTTTCAAGTGTTAAATGTTTTTGCAGTAAGACACTGTGTGCCTGAATCCCCCATACTGCAAAAGTAGAGGTGAGCAGAAAAAAAAAGAGCTGCCAATTTGCGCTCGCTTCATTTTACTCTTGTTTTGAGTATGTGGTTTGGTTCCACCAACCCCAAAGTTGTTGTTTGCTTTCTCTCCTCTCTCTCCATTCGAACGCACCAAGTTAGCTTTTTTGTTTTCCTTTTTTTGAAGGGTCTGACCACTCACTGATGGCCCTTTCTCTCTCTTAAGCAGGTGTATGTGTGCGTTTGTGTGACAACCAGTGCTCCAGTACTAACGTCCGGTCCTCCTCGTTGATTTATATCTCCTCTAGGTTTATTAGCAGCATCAAGACACAAGACTGAAGAGCCCAGACTGAGCCACCAGGGTAATGAGTCAGAGAGCAAAGAGGGAAGGGAGGGAGGGGGCGCGAGGCTGGAGAGAAGCGCTCTACCTCCCGGCAGCCCTCTCTCCACAGCCAAGCAACACTGTGCATCCCATCTGTTGATGCAGCGCACACACACTGGACGGGGCACGGAGCCCACGCACACTCATGCCCTCGCAGTCACAGAAATCTTACTTGCAATCAATATATATTTTACCAAAAGCTATTTATCCCGCATGTATGTAACTCAAGTTACCCTACCATACATGCATATAGTCTAATATTTATAGATATTGATAATGGCATAGACTGAAAATATTGAAACCCATATATTCAGTAAATGCACACATTACACATTGTCATGATTTTCTCTCCCCATAATTCATATTTCACCCCTGTAATTCATATAATTCATGACGGCCTCCCAACTGGTGCATGCTCAGGATCTTTATATTTCTACACCAAACTGACCCCAGTGTCAGCTTTCCTAACACCTCCTATTGTATTAGAGCCCTGACAGATAGTAGCAATTTGTCCAAGTGGAGGGCAAAGAGCAGTTTTTTTTTGTTTAGTTTTTGTAACCACTGGTCATGTAGGATTTGACCTGCTTTATTCCTTCTCGATAACTGCTTGATAGGAGATTACACCTTACGTAAAAAAAAAAGCATTTAAACCTTAATTTCCAGCCTTCTACTGAAGACGATGTTTTGAGTTTTATTCAGCTCTTGTGTGGTTTCAATGAGAAGACCAATCGTTTCTACCAACTGTTCCAAACTACAACTCTTGTCTTCTGGATTTTTTGGGGGGGTAAACCACTGTCTGAATGATCGTCTTCCAGTAATGCCTCCTGAATTTGATTTTAAAAGCTGCGGCGTGGAATGGACGACATCGCTGACCAGGCTACCCAAAGAGATTTCTGCTCTTGTTACTTAACCCCACCCCCTGACTCCTTTTCTATACATAAAAGGAGATGATTACAAAGGGAAGCAATAGCTGTATGTGTTCCTGATCCGTGCGATTCCCTCCTCCGTGCAGCTATGTGTGGTGTGCGTGTGTTTTGGATCTCGGAAGAAGCTTGTCACCCATGCGACCGAAGAAACCAGTGCGTTTTACCCATCCCCCCACCCTTCCTTTACTCGCCGTCTTCTCCCCTCCTCCCCCTCTCTTCTGTCTTGCCGGGGCTCGGTGCGTGTTGCCATGGAGACAGCCACATGGGTTTTTTGTGTCGCTGTGTGTCTTGCAGGTACAAACGCTGTACTACTCGGCGGACCACAAGCTGCTGGATGGGGCGCTGGTTGAGGGACACACTGAGGTGTTTGGTGGCGAGGAGGATCACCTCCAGTTTGTGCAGGTACACAGCCTGCTGCCTGGCCACGCCTAGACTAGAGCGCACCACCAGCTTCTAGAGCATTCTGAGGCCCAGCGTGGCCTTGTTTAGCAATGCTGCTGTATGAGGCACGTAACACCGCCACAGACACAGGTTATCAGTAAAACAGTCAGTAGGCAAAGGAGATCATTGAGTCTAAATAACAAAATAGATGTTTTAGTTTGACATCCTACTTGACAACATGGGGTCCGTTTACCAGAGCTTTGCTCCTGTAAAGTATGTGTGCCGCCTCTTTGACTGTTAGACTTTAGCCGGGCTGGTTTTTGCCTGGATTCTTCAAGCTTGCAGGCCTTTGCTGGGATTTGTCTGGCTTAGGAGCGCTTTCTGTTTCTGAGGTGGACCCTTTGTAGTATGTAGGTCAGCCTGAAACGGTAGAGAAGGTGTGAGCGTTAGCCAGCGTGGGTGAGTGTGTGGCAGGGTGTCTCTAGCTGCGTTGTGCTCTTGCAGAAGAAGCCCCTGCGTGAGAGTGCCCAGAGACAGATGAGCTCCAGCTCCTCTGGCAGTCTGTCACCCGCCGGCTCCAACACTCCTAAACAGCCTGCCCGCAGAGAGTGGAAGTACATTGCCTCTGAGAAGACCACCAGTAAGTTGGGGTTCACTTTGTAATAAAAAGAATGTGTCCACTCTGAGTTGTGAAAAGGTTAGGTTAGGGTATCTGTCCCTTAAGGACGGCTGGATGAGAAGGGTCTACTGATACTTTCTCGTTGCACTCCAGACAACACCTACCTGTGTCTGGCCGTGCTGGACGGCGTGCTGTGTGTGATCTTCTTGCACGGCCGTAGCAGTCCCCAGACCTCGCCTTCCTCCACCCCCTGTCTGCTCAAGAGCATGAGCTTCGAGGCCCAGCCCGAGGAGCTGGAGGAGCGCCCGCTGGCCCCCATGCACTACGCCCGCTCCGGCCTGGGCACCGCCTCCATGGACGGCCGTCTCATCGCCGCAGGTGAGTGTCTGCTAGAAGACGGGCTGGTGGGCAGCGATGGCCACTTACTCAGTTCCATGGAGAGGAAAGTGTCTTGACTGTAGTCCTGTGTGTAGGAGGGTACAACAGGGAGGAGTGCCTGAGGACCGTGGAGTGCTACGACCCCAAGGAGGACAGCTGGACCTTCATCGCTCCCATGCGCACACCCCGTGCTCGCTTCCAGATGGCGGTGCTCATGGTACGCCTCGCAGCCAATGCCTGCATAGCGTTGCTGATGGACACCTGTCTGGGCAAATTGAAGGCTTTTCTGACTGTCCCTTCATCTTTTCCCCTCGCCCCGACAGGGTCAGCTGTACGTGATGGGCGGCTCCAATGGGCACTCTGATGAGCTGAGCTGTGGGGAGACGTACAACATGCAAGCCAACGAGTGGACCCAGGTGCCTGAGCTCAGGACCAACCGCTGCAACGCAGGTTAGCCGTCGGCCTATAGTTTAACAGTGCATGGAAGGTTGAGTTTACAATACATTTAAAGTGTTGGGAAGGTTGAGGTGTGTTAAGAGAACCGCGACTTAGCCTGCTGTCTCTCCCCAGGTGTTTGCTCCTTGAACAACAAACTCTTTGTTGTGGGAGGGTCAGACCCCTGTGGACAGAAGGGCCTGAAGAACTGCGACTCTTTTGACCCGGTGGCCAAAACCTGGAATAACTGTGCCCCCCTCAACATCAGTAAGTTTATTATTATTATTATCACATCTGAAATGTCAGACCTTCTTCCATAAGTGTTCACATTATTGATAGCCTAATGGTAGTACAGCAAGAATTAGTCCTCTAATTATTATTGTTATTGACCTAATTATTGTCCTCCAATCCAAAGTCACTTGCCTTTTATGACCACACTCATTGAGCGTGTGCGTGTTCCAACAGGGCGGCACCAGGCGGCAGTGTGTGAGCTGGACGGCTTCATGTACGTGATTGGCGGGGCGGAGTCTTGGAACTGCCTGAATTCTGTGGAGCGCTACAACCCCGAGAACAACACCTGGACCCTGATCGCCCCCATGAACGTGGCGCGCAGGGGGGCCGGCGTGGCCGTCTACCAAGGTAGGATCCCCACGGAGGTCTTTCTCACACACACACACACAACCTGTCCAGACTGGTTGTTGGAAAGGAGGGTTCCAGCATTCAGACAGAGTGGAAACTTGGATGTTGCTGACGCCGAACATGTTCCTTGTGCTCGTCACTCCAGGCCAGCTGTTTGTGGTAGGCGGCTTCGACGGCTCCCACGCGCTCCGCTGTGTGGAGGTGTACGACCCAGCCCGTAACGATTGGAAGATGCTGGGGAGCATGACGTCGGCCCGCAGCAACGCGGGCGTGGCCGTGCTGGGCGACGCCATCTGCGTGGTGGGCGGCTTTGACGGCAACGAGTTCCTGAACACGCACGAGGTGTACAACCTGCAGACAGGCGAGTGGAGCAACTCCGCCGAGGCTCTCTGCTGCGCCTGAGGGTCCCATCAAGAGAACAGGAGGGTTTGAAGTATTCAGAGTGAGGGGCACCTTTCCCAAACTAACAGGCTTAGTGATGTAATCGTGTTTCGTGACGTTCTGTGTGTATGAGCCAGGTGGGTGGGTGGGGTTAACTGTAGGGCAGGGGTCTTCAGTGAAGACTAGCTTGTTTTGGGGTTGGGAGGACAGGGTGGGTTGCCGAAAGCAACATAACGCCTTTGCATATTGCATACAATATATATTTTTTGTGCTGTGTATATATTTTGTTCTTTCCTTTTTCATTTTTGTCGAAGAATGCCAACAGTTAATACGCATTTAATGAGTTTTTACTTTAGAATGTATTATTAGTTATCAGAGAAGACCGTTAGCTGGGAAGGCACAAAGGAACCGACTGGTATAAATTGGTGACATACTGGAACACGTCAAGTTGAATTGATTTGGAAAGTTCACTTTGTTTTTTTCCTTCGGAACTGTAATTTTCCTCATATTTAAAGATCTTTGGTTTCAAGCCTTATTCAAGAGCTATTAACTCATGGCTTTTTTTATGTAATTTTAAAATTAAAAGCTAGACGAAATCTTTAATGATGGCCTTTTTTATATTTTTATACACTGCTGATTTACCAATAGATGAAGTAGTAGCAGATGCACATGACTGTCTAAAGTTATCCCAGTTGAAACCAGTGCCAGTTTTAGTACCACATTTTTGTGTGCACATGTTCACTCATGCACAACCATGCTTCTGTGCTTCTGCTAGCCAAATATTTTTGTTACTGCAAATTGACTAATTCACAATGTAGAAAAGCTGTTTACTGAATAACCTTTCTTTAGGTCTTGTAATGAGTGTTTAAAATGTCAGATATTGACGGATTATTTGGGGTGGGAGGGTTAGAATGACATTGTATCACATTTGTAACAAAGTATTTCTAAACTAATAAACCATTTCAACCTAACTTATGTCGCTGCGTGCTCATTCTGTCCTGTCTACGAGTCCCTGTGAGATTTCAGATCATAGTCCTCACCCAAATCCTGAAAGTCTTTCAATTACAGACTCCAAATTTAGCATTTCCTTTTCCACCTTCAGTCTTGCACGAGGAAAACTACTTGCATTGGTCCTATTAGTTGTCAGTTGTTTCCCTCAAGACTACTGTGCTAATCCCCATTTGTTCTCTCTGAGAAGCGGCTAAGCTTGGACAGATTACACTTAACCAGCAGCCATGACGGGTGTTTCTTGGTTCCGTGCTCTGGGCTCAGAGCCCGAGGACCTGCTGACTGCACCTGTCTGCCTAAGGCCATCTGAACTTTTCCGGCTCACCAGCCCAGTCACCATGTAGCTTGAGGTCATCGGTTGACAGTCCTGTCGAGCACAGCAGTGCTGAAGAAGTAATTGGGCCAGTGATTCTTGGACTGGCATTTTTCTAAGGGGTCACCCATTTTGTCTGGATGGAAACTTGTAATGCAGTGGACATGGTCTCTTTGGTGCAGACAAGGCTCTTAATATTAGAACTCAACCACTACCCAGGCATGACTGGAGAGGAAGGAAATGCAGTGAACACGACAGCCTGTGTATAGAAGTATCTGTGCTCAAAGGTCATGTGTTTACCCTTCAGTGACACATCCTATGGAATTTATAACCGGGCTGGATAGGTTTCTGGATAAGTATTATTAGCAGTAGATAGTAGCAAGCTGACAGTTGGGATTTGTTATTCACTTTAAGCAGTGGAATAGTTGTTTGTGCCTTGCCAACATGTTATTTCTATAAGACAAATTGAAATGGTGAACCACTACTTTGTACTTCCTGGCTGAATACTATCGAAGCTTCCAGCAGGAAGTTAATTGAGTTTGGTCTCATGTCACGGTGGCTCTCCTTGACCGTTTCTCCACTAAGTCCTTCCTACCTCCCACTGAGTGTGATGTCTGACAGGTGCTTTGGCCGAGCAGCCTTCCAGACTGCAGGTGTAATCTCCCTGCTGACGGTGTAGTCTGCCCCCTAACTAATCACGTTCGTCACCCGACTATGTGGCACTTGGCTGGTAGTGTGAACCCTGTAGGCACCATGAATGTTTCATTGTTGAGGTTATAAGATAAGGCGCTTTCGATATACAAACGGCCAAGATCTTGTTGGTAATGTATCGATGTTGTAGAATTTAGAATGACATTTCACCTTTTTTATTGAAAGAATATATATATATATATATTTGACACTATGAGGTAGAAAATGCAAAAGTCCAAACCAATATTCATTTTAATTCGCAAAAGTTTCTATAGTCATAACCTTTAATACATTTCAAGTGAAACAATTAAGGTTAAATTCTCATGGCCTTCATACTTGAGACTGGTGTGAAATAAGGGCACAAGTCTTAAGAGCCGGTCGTTTGCTGCGGGGCTACAATTCTAAGATTACCAATAAACAGTATCCTCCACATTTCTAATATTTCGTTTTTTGTTGCCAAGAAAGCATTTTGTCAAATCTTGCAACAACTACTGTCGCTTATATTACATTCAGTTGTCTAATGCCATTTAGTATCATGAAGAACTTGCTGTAAGTTTTCTGATAGTTTTGCTGCAACCCTTGAAACGTATTTAAGAATCCCTAGTTCTTATAAAAAACCTGTCACAAATTTTCAACTGCAAAAAATAATTTGCAAACAACAAAAAACGTATTAAACAATGTTTATACATTTGTTTTAAACTATAATAAATTATAACAATATAAAAGTATTTTCCAATCTTTCAGTTAACTTCGAGTAACAGTACAGTTTCCCAGATAGCTCATGAGTTCTTGAGAGGAGTCCAGGCGATGAGCAGTGCTGCATTTAAGACTTGTACTTGGATGGTTGTTGTCCAATCAAGGCCACGTGATATGGTTGTTCATTTCACCCATGGCTTCAAAACAGTGCTCCAGTCTACCTTTCAACTCTGTCAACTGGAAACCCCCAACACGCAACTTCTCTCTTAGAGAACAGACACACATGCATACAAGCGTTAGATCCAATACCTCTGCAATTAAAGAATGGGAGAAAAGATGATAATCAATATGCTAGAATTTGTCTTTGAGATTAATGTCTTCCTAAAATAAATTCCCTCCCAAGACAAGAACCTTTGGGAAAGAAGGGAGCCTCTCTTGATGCCAGAGAGCATGCCCAAACACACACACACCTTACAATGCTAAATAAATAGCTTCACAGTGTAAGGGACAGACAAAAGCTTTTCCCACCATAGGTGATTGACAATAAAAAATGAATGCTAATCCTCTCAAGTTTTCCAATTGATAATAAATTACTCAAAGAGGATCCAATTGTGTTTTGACATCCAAAGCCCTATTTAATGTTTTGCAGACTATACTCGGCACACAAAGAACGTTCAGTCTTGCTTTAACACAGCCTATTTATTGCGTGTTTCGGCAACGGAATTATATATGTTCTACCCCTCCCCCTAACACACGAGCACATGACAAAGAGCCCTTTATAGCTTCGGCAGACACTGAGGACGCTTGTTGCTTGTTTGTGCATTTCCTCCTCTTCGTTTGTCCCTAGCGGGACGTTATGTAACCAGCAGGAGGAGCGGGATGGAATCTGCCTGTGCCCCTCCTCTCAGCATCCTCCCCACCTTCCTTTCCCTCCATCTCTCCCCCACTTCCTGCAGCACTACTGGCGATGCTCTGTGTTTATGTAACAGGTACAGCGACGTGTTGCTGCGCAGACCGCCGAGAGGCCCCTTAGGAGAGTTTTGTCACCTTCGAAAAACACACAGTCTGGTTACAATGGTTTGACAAAGCGCCCCAGACCCAGTCATCCCGTATTACGAGCCACGTGCACACAGACTGAGAGCTGTCTCAAAGGCCCCCTACCGGTTTGTGGACTTGAATAGATCGGTTCACATGGTGCGGGTGCACATGCTATCTCACATGATGATAATGGGAGCTGATGCAACCAGCTATTTAGGTCCACAGCCCAGGCTCGTAGTTGTTGTTGTTAAAGTCAACCCTGACTCTTTTCCCATCGAGACAGATGCCTGCTTGCACCCAGCTCTGCTGCCATGGCAACCACTCTTTGTCGACTCTTTGGACTGCCTGAACATCTTGCTTCCTGAATAGAACGCTGGAGTTGGAAATTCTTCAGAAACCTTTGTGTGCGTGTGTGTGGGTTTGAGCTGTCCCAACTGCCCGATGGAACAAACGCAACTATTTTTGTATTTCTCCTCTTCAACAGAGCGGCAAACCTGTCAGCAATGACTTAAAACAAAACAAACCACAGAAACCATGCAGACGTCTCCAGGGAGCAGTCAACATACACTGCCAAAGAGCCACCATATCTAAGGCTATTTGAATCACAGGTGTTCTCTGGAAGGACGGATATGCAGCCCCCAAGGATTTGTTTTTTAATCACAAATCTCTCAGACTGACGCTAATCAACCAGAACAATGGTGAAACAGCAGGGATGATGTTAAGACATCTCTTATTGGGGTTCGGTAGAAATTCAACATGCAAGTCAATATGCTAAAGATAGTGGAAATTGTATAATAATACTAGCATGGGTTTTCAGGATGTTGCTGGTGCCAATAACTACTGGTTAGTTTGCTACAGGCTTGCCAGTTGGACTAGCGGTATGGGCTAATTTGCAACATACACAGAGACAAGGGCATTCTGAATAACTTGCTCCAGACTGAATGGTTGAGAACCTAACGAAGAGTTCTTTGCAAGGCCTCCTGCTTTCTCTGTTTCAACCAAATACTGTGTGCTGCAGGCTGGCATGTGTGACTAAGTGTCACCAGTTTCTGCCCGACCTTTCTGCCTTATTGGCCTGCTAAAAACTCAGGTGTGAATTTCCTTTGGTTGTCGGCTTTGCCCGATCACAGATCAGACCTTGATACGCCAGGTTGAATGTCTAAATAAATTAATGATGTACGAGATTGTAAGAATTGGTTGAATAATAGACGCACACGCACCCACACTCACACACACACAGTACGTAAACAGATAGGGTCTGGGCAGTGACGGCAGCACCCGTGGGACATGTGATGTCACCTCTCATCTGTGCCAGATTGCAACAATCCTGTCGTAAACCACTCCAAAAGGGTATGATGTCACATCTAGTGCAAGGACACACACCTGACAGACAAGACACACATTATGTGTACCGGTGCTTTATGTAGAAACAATGGAACGGAGGGGTGATTTAGTTCATGCTGGTAGTTAATCTTGGGGTGAGGTGAGCCACATCTACAAGGCACACAAACACAACAGCAGCCATAGGGCTCACGTACCTTTCGGCTCCAGCAGCAATGAACAATGGTCAAGATTATAAGGTAAGAGTGATTCTGTCCATCTGAGTTTAAAATGATGTATGTATACTGTTCTGCTACCACTGTAGTACACTGTAAATAACTGTTAAAGTGTCTATATTCCACAGAACTGCTTTTACGAGAACAGCAACCACATAACATGTCTTGGTACCAACACGTCGTGCAAATGTGTTGCTGATAGACACTGTGTGTTTGAGCACAGTATAGAGACTTTCACATGAACAGGGAAACGTATGCAAGACCTAATAGAATCTTTGTCACACACACACACACACACACACCCTATAATGTACGGAGTTAAGGTGTTATGTTGAATACAAACTTAAACTAGAGGAAAGAACAAAAAACGAATCAATCATATTTTTCAATGGGGAACGATCAGCATGACCTTAATCATTTTGGTACCTGATTGGTTAATCGTTAACGCCTAGCGCCCTTCCCTTGAAATTTGCATACATTTGAGAAGTTGAACACAAGACATTTGAACTTTTGGTGACCTTTCCAACCGCACCTTCTCGCTGGCTTGCTTTGCTACCGGCGTAGAAATGACGACACAGCATGAAACCTTTTACATAACATTAAAACGTAAGACAGGGAGGGAAGTTTCATTTCTGTATAACGTTATGTTGGCCTCTTTGAAATGCATAATATTTTACCAGCACGTTAAACACGTAATGTGAAAAGTGCTTTCAACATTGTTGTCTGTGTGCATTATTGCTTTATTTCAGAGAGTGAATCTGTACAAATCAAGCCCACTACAACTCGCCAAAATTGCGATTAATTCCTGAACACAACTGGTTAAAAGCATATTCTCTCACTTAAAACTGTTATTTCCGCTACGTTGAAAAGTTTTTGGGGCCTTTGTTTACAAACATACTGAACTCTCGTAAATGAATCAAATTGTTACTCAGTTCCAACAGCCAAGTCACAGTTGCCAGGCTCTCACGACTAGTGCCAATGCAGTTTGGTCAGAAATTACAGAGTTTAGATACATGACGTCTACAAATGTATTTCACACGAACCGGACAGCAGTAAGCTACCGCTCAAAGATCAACTGAGTGCAAACTAAGTAGCTTGGTTTGCCATGACGTCTGGCCCCTTCTCAACCAACAACCATACATAAATCGGTCTCATGTTCCAAAACAAATCTTAAAGAACATTGTTTAATTATGTCACAGTTACAGCAGTATTAGCCTTGCTAAATGCTAATATTATGTTAGCATGTGTGTGTGTATGTGTCAAAACACAGAGAGCAGACGACAACATTTGCCAGAGCATAATTGAGGCAAAACAACGTCAAGACTACGCATATTATTTCCTTTATAATTTTGGTACAAACATTCACCGGCCACCTCAGAGATGTAGGCGTACTCGTGTGAGATTTAACTATAAAAACTTGTTCTAAATGCTATAATGGCTATGTTCTGAATGTCGGGGGCACGTGCACGGTTGATGAGAAAGTAAGTAAATACATAGCCACACCATGGGTCAT
>JAVQJS010080999.1:0-16388 GCA_036024795.1 Galaxias rostratus
GCTAACACGGGGAGAACATGCAAACTCCACACAGAAAGGCCCTCAGGTGGGATTCGAACTCAGGACCTTCTTACTGTGAGGCAACAGTGCTAACCACTGCACCACCGTGCCGCCCCCAACTTATTTTATATTAACGCATTTTAAAAACATTTCTTCTCATGGTACATTATTAAATATTGAGACTTCAGGAGGACCGATCTGAACTGTAATTTTTTCACTCTTCCATAGACGCAACACTATTTTTTATCTCCCACCAGGTACGATCTACCACCAAACTGTGGTGGTTTGCTTTATGGCACAAGCAAGTGCGGCACCAAATCAGGAGGAGCTGCTCATCCTTGAAGTGCAGCCATCGATTACGCTCGCGATATGCATTGATCTTCTTTGCAACGGTTAGGGAAAACAATGACATCAAGCAAACTCTAGAGGTCACCAAAATCACCTCATACACATAAACTGCCTCTAGTAACTTTAAAAATCCAAACCAAACGATCAAACAAATGAATCATACACTTCCCTACACGCCCCAAAATAATAATCAGTTTTTTTACCGCAGCTGCGTGCGTCTGAGCACGGAGAAAGGGTTTCCCGCCTCACTGACTGACAGTGCGAGACGTGAGGGCTCTCTCTGGTGAGGACGACAATCTCCTTAGCACGGAGGGTGCCGACGGGAGCACGCCTCGGGAGCGAGGAGGTGGCCCGGTGGCGGGAGGGGCAGCCACATCTGTCCAGACAGTGACAGCTGGAGGTTACGTTGGGGGCTCTAGAAGGAGGAGAACGAACATCAACAGGGGGTATTAAGAAGCTGTGATCTGACAGTAATCCTTCCCATTTTTTCACTGGCGACCATTTTATAATTGTGAGGAGCTTTCTATGCACGGTGTCGATTGTTATTAAAATGGTTTCTTACGAAGTGACTGGTAAGTTGGACACGGCCAAGTCGTTTGGCTCAGAGATGGGGGGGCCCGACTCGCTGACACCTGTGAGGGCCAGACACAACGTAAACACCAGCGTATTAAGACTACCAGGGGCATGCTCCTAACCATTACTACATAATGACTATAACTTATAGTTGTACATTTTGTTTTACCTATTACCTGTGATCTACCTATTTTGTTATATTCTATTAAAATGTTTGCATTAGCGTTAGGTGTCGAAGAGACACAAGACAAGACATTTCATTGCATACTTTTGCCTCTGTGAACGTTATGCATAGGACAATAAAATACCTTGAACCTTGATACAGTAATAACATGTTTTTAACCTGTGTTTGCTTGGATTTTTAGCATCCATTTCTTCATCATGAAGCGAGAGGAGGCGCCGAGGAGATATTCGGACCCATCACGCAATCTAAAGGGCACCAAACACAACCGTCAGCAAGCCATCACATACATGCTACCACGAGAGCCACAGGAAAATCACAGTCAGAGTCAGAGCCTTTTATGCAACATTCTGTTGCTTAGCATTCTTTTTCTTTTCCCCTTTTTTTTTATTAAACAATCGATTCAGATTTTTTTTTGCAAGAAACACACAAAGTCTACACATTTTTGCTCACCTCAGATTGAAGCAGTTGGTCTTTTTGGTGTATTCTGGTGCTGGCGCACACTCGGCACCAATCAGGTTCAGCGGCAGGCCACACACAGAACTCTGGACCGCAAGCGTAACAGTATGTCATTACAGTCCCTCATTCACACCATTTTTCACAGCACATTTCCATATTTTCTTTTTTTCCCCCTTCATAGCGTTTTTTTTTTGGGGTTCCCTCGGGGATCAATGCTTGCTCAATTTACACGATGAAATAGTGCTCTTCGAATCCAACCAAGACTTATTACAGAGTCTCCAATTTTCTGCTCACCCGCGGGGTCTCCTTTCTGTCCTGGTAGAAACACAGCGTCTGTCTGTAAAGGACAGCATGGTAGGAATTCCATGCCCGCGACGGCGCCTGCAGAAGAAAGATAACAGAAAGACAGACAAGACAGCTATGAATGTTGAGTTACTAAATCAGGCTTTGCAAAGGCTTTATTTATTCAATGGAGCCACTTTACCTTCTTCCCTCCAAGCAGCAGCTTATTCTTCCTCTCCAGGGTTCCCGCCATAGACTGGAGCTCAGGCCTGGTAGTACTCTGTGAGGGAGGGGTGGCACAACATGAACGCAGTATTCCCTTTGTGGGTAATATACATCGCTAGACTCATTTTTTTTGGGTTGCAAGAAACTGCAAGCACCCGTGTGGTATGTGGAGGGGCTTGATAAGAGACGTGTGACGGTCGGTCTCACCACAGTGCTAGAGCACCCTCGTGTGGCCGCTCTGTGCGCCTGCGCCTCCGGGCGGTCGAGACTCTCCGAGGGCATGGCGTGCTGACGGGTCCCGTCCAAACCCATGCGGACTGACAGCAAGCTCAAAGAATGGTCCTGGTGAGAGGTAAGAAATCATAACCATTTCCACAGTCACCTTTTAGTGTGGAGGACGGGTGAGCATTAATTTGGTGATTATGCACACATGAATATAAAATATATGTGTGAGCTTGCTATTGTTTATTTCAAATTAGTCAGTTAAGGCTAATGACCCCCATGCTATCTCAATTGACAACAAACAACTCATCACTGTAATATTTTCAATCCAGTGTTTCAGTGTTTCGTCATACTACACACAGCTGATGAAAACGACAAAGTTGAATCGTCAACGTCAGTGAACGTGCCAAACGTGGACCTCACCTGCGGACCGCCTGCGTCCTCCTCCACCTCTTCCCCACTGTCCGTCTCTCTCTCCAACTCCTCTTCCTCTTTATATTGGTAGATGTATCTACGCTGGTCCTCTATGTCCGGTAGCTTCACTGGATCGGACGCCGTCTCATTCACTAGAGTGGACACCTTCGACGGAGGTTCCCTGTCGGAGAAAGCAGCCCAGGATCTCCGGTTTCTTTTAGCCAGGGAAAGGAGGTCACTCCCTGGGCTCTGCTCTTTGGTGTAACCCAGCAGGCTCTGGATGGGGGACGGTAACCTGAACTCGGCCACCAGGAGGTTGGGAGCTGAGGCTGTGACCAGTTTCCTGTAGAGCACGGCTTGGGCCTTGGAGGAGGCCGTGGGTGACGGGGGTTCCCTGGGCTGCTCTCGCGGCGTAATGGCCTCCTCCTGGTGGTGCTGGTACATGATGTCGGAGCAGATGCTTTGTCTGTAGCCGTTCGTGTGATTCCAGATGTCCTCCAGCTCCTCCTCCTCTTCCTCAAACTGCTGGTGGTCTGGGTGGACCGCCTCTGGTTCCGGCTCAGCCTCCGGTTCGGGGTCCGCTGGGCCCGGACCGTGAGACAAGCCCGGGGTAACCACCTCGGTTGTCCTTGCACAATCTGCAGCCTCGACCTCCAGGGACATGAGCCGTCCTACCACGCCCCTGGGCTGGGGCTCCTCCATGACCCCACAGTGGAAGGCCTCACTACAGGGCTTATAACTGCCGGAACTGGATATGCCAGAGTCCACGGAGTCTTCTCGAACCGTCAGACTCACGCTGCTCTTCAGGTTGACCACCATGTGAGAGGCCTGGTTCACACACGGGCTCCACCGTGAGCCGGGGCTCCCTCTGGGCGCACTCTGTCGGGGGCCTTTGTGGTACGGGTGTTCGTTCAGGTCTTGGATGAGCGCGTGGACACTGAGGCACTCGTGGCGCTGCGCGGCAGCCGCGGGAGGATCGAGCGTTCGGCCCTTCAGAACGGCGCTGTCTTTGAGTTCCTGAGATTGGATCGTGCTCCCCGTGCCAGCCGTGCTCGAGCGAAGCGCCGTCGCCACGCCGTCCCGCTCCTGTTCCACAGGTTTGGGAAGGCCGACACCCCCGGAGCTGTTGCATTGGGTCTCAGATGGGTTACCTGGTAAGGTCGGATCTTCCTCTTCAACCAGTGCAGGTGGAGGAGGTGGAGGGAAAACCTCATCCACATCAGGCAGATCCTCCAGTAGGAGGATTTGGGATCCCGTTTGACTGTCCGTCGTGCCCCTCCCCAACTCCACCGAGGGGCTGGGTTTGTGAGCGAGAGGGGACCTGGCCTGTTTGAAGGAGCTCAGGGCCGCGTGTCTCTCCGATCCCGTCGTGGAACGATGGCCCCCCACGCCTCTCCGGGACTCGGGAGGTCCGATAGTGATGACGTCCTGGATGCTGGGGATCAGGCTCATGTCCTTGGGCAGGTCAAAGCTGAGCACGGAGCCCAAGGAGAGGAACCGACAGTGAGCCCTTCCCTGCCCCGAAGGAGCCGGGGCGGCCGCCCCTCCCGACACCGCGTACGGAGTGATGGTATATTCCTCGGAGCACTCGGCCTCGATGTCCCTCAACAGAGGGTTCTTCATGTAGTCCGTGACGTCGACGCCAGCCCCAGTGGCGGAGCTCTTGGGCGGGCTCTTTTTCCTCCTGGCCTCCTTCAGCGGCCAGGTTTGGGTGTCGTAGGCGAGCGGCTCCCGCTCCGAGCCGGAGGCCCCCTCCGTTTGGGGCTCCACGCCCATGATCCTCTGGATGGTGTGTCGGCGGGCGTCCCTCTTCCTCTTCCTCTTCTTGCCCATCCTCTTCAGGCTGCTGAAGACGGAGCCGTTGCTGCCGCGGTGCAGCGACGGGAAGGAGACGCCGCTCGCCTGAGCCGCGGCGCCGGAGGACGGGGGCGAGGAAGAGGAGGACGGCGAGGAAGAGGCGGAGGCCGAGGTCGAGGCGGACGAGCGAGTCCTCAGGCGAGGCAGCGTGATGCTCTCATACACAGGGGTCACCGCCGGGTTGTTTTCCTTCACATGCAAATAGGTACTTACCTAGAAGAGAGGAGAGGACAATTGCATTACCGTATGGTTAACGCAGCTGGCTTTCCATTTTGGTAGGTGACAGAGAAATTGGTTAACACAGGGAGACTCATGCCCGCTAAAGGCCAAAACCTTTGCCGTCCCCGCGTGAAAACAAAGGCTCTTTGGTTTTCCATTCCACATGTGTTACAGATGAATGATGACATCAGCGCAAAAAATGACAGAGACAATCAGCTAGCTCACGGTGACATACATCAGCCCCTGGTTGCTGCACACGCAAACCCCACGCATCAAGGAAACCAGGAAGCAAATGACGGCCATGTTTTTTCCCCCTCTCTTCACACAGTGCTGATGAAGAATTCAACACGAAGGGACAAAGACTTTGAGTTAAGAAAGGAGAGACCGTGGACACGATCTCTATCACTCTGGTTCTCAGGACTTAATCAGAATCGTATGCAGCTCTACATGCCGTCACATGCAGCTGTAAATGTTTGACCTTTCAACTCTGTGACTAATCTCATGTTGTCATGGTAGCCCTAGACCATAAATCAAGTTGTGCAAGTCTGGGGGCCTTCCTAGAGAGTTCAGCACTCGTTCTCGCTCAAATGACCGCGTCTGTGTCAGCATCCCGGCCCCACTCCTGCTGGGAGCCATTTTGGACCGCAACTTTCATGGGAAGTTAAGGGTGAGGTCACTTTTTTTCAACCCCCAGTGCCACCACAGCTATTGAGAGACAAACAAGAGCGGGTTTACGTCAGACCCGCGGTGACGTTACATAATACAGAGAGGGAGCTTCTGTCCACGGTCACAGCCCTCAAAGGTTGTGGGCACCCTCCGAGTTCTCCCTGCATTTACAAAGTCTCTGGCTCGTCTAACAAGTCGAAGGCCGAGGGATATGTAACATGCATGAGCAAGTCGGAGCTATTTCTTAATTTGCTGTCGCGTTTTTCAAGTGGATCTTTGCTCCTCTTTCGGGGTTCACTCAAAACAAGCCCAAACGGTAGGAAAATAAATGACCTAAGACAACACATCCAAGTAGGTTTTCAGATGTGTCTGTGATCAATCCAAGAAAAACACACCATCTTTATTTTCAGTCCAATTACCTCCCAGCACTTTTTTTAAATGGGTAATTAAATATTTGTAGGGCTTTAACAGTGCTTTGTATTTCTCTTGGCTACCTTTTCAAGTCCCCTTACCTAATACTTTGTAAAGTATCCCAGGTTGGTGAAATCAAGCCTTTTGAAGTTACAGTTAATCCATTTACCTTGACATTTCCTAAAAGGGATTTTTTATTATTAATATTCATAAAATAAATGTCAGATCCAAAATAGGACCAAAGCGTTTGATAAGTTCTGATTGAAAATCTCTGTAGCATTATGAGTTCATACCTTTATTAAATGATCAAGACCTGCGAGTCACCAATTCTATCGCTTTTAAACAACAAACTCTTCTCTTATAAATGACCAAATATGGAGATTCACTAACTTAATGTAGGACTACAAAGGTTTTAAAGGACATTGTTTAGGCCTATCATGTTTATTTTACCTTGAATCTCAACTGTCCATTTTTTGAACATGTAGATTTTTCCGTTGTGAGACAAAAAAAGTAATTCCGATTTTGCTTCTGTTGTCAGTTACCATCTATGGTGATTTTGCACTGTTGGCCTACTGTATACGAACTTATCACGCACACAGATTTTTATCATAAGCCTCAGATCTGTTTCGAGATCTGTTATTGTTAAACTAGGCCTAATTAAATTAACATAACAAAATACTTCCATGTTTTGTGGGACTGTTTCCATCTAGGGGCAAAGCTCAACCTGGCTTATGTTACGGAGGACATGCTTTCTGAGCTCTACCCTCTGGCAGGGGTTAGTAGAGCATGCCCACCTCAAAACAACCACACAGCGCATGCAACACCCGGCGCACTCAGAGAGACACTGCATGCCGCGCCTATTCACACCGCGCCATTTACCTCGTCCGCACTCTGCCGAAAAATCTTTTTCTTTCTCTTTAAACTACCCAAAGTATTTTCCAAAATCCCCTGGCAGCGCCTCCAAAAGCTTTTACAGGCAGAGGGTTGAAGAGCAGCGGGCTGAGGGAGAGAGGGAGGGAGGAGGTGAGGGCGAGAGAGGAGAGAGAAAATGTTCACACGCGCTGCAGTGGGAAAGGGGGACCACGTGCACGCGCTGCAGTGGAAAAGGGGGACCACGTGCACGCGCCGCTTATGCGCCGCGGGTGAAAGGTGGGGCTGCGTTAGAATCTCGTCCCGACGCTAAAATGACAAATTGTGAAAAAAAAAATGAAAAAAAGAAGACAGTTTTGTTGAGTGTGACATCTCTCTGCCGTATTGTTAGCGTGAACAGATCATTACCCTGGATGAGGAATAGGTTGTGCATTTCTCACCCTGTGCACAGACTCAGGGAACTCCTCCCCCACCGTCCTAGGAGGGGCCTCCAGCACCTGAACGTGGCTGTCTCCGGTGTTACCAAAGCTGAGGATCAGGTTGACCGTGCCCCCCAGGGCAGGGGTGCCGCTGGGTTCCTTGAGGACCAGAAAGGGGGACTTGTGGCCCTCTGGGGCGGTGACGTCACCACCACCACGTCTGACACAGCGCATGACCTCGTAGCCGTCCTCCGACAGCTCCTCGTCCCACGACTCGTCTACGCTGGTGGCCTGGCCTGGTGGTCCGTCAGACCAGGCCCTCAGTGGAGGGGACTGCTGGGTCTGTGGTTCTGGAGAGGTCTGTGTTAAAGACAAACAAACATTTCAGTAACTCAGGAGTTCCAAAAAATATTTGTATAAATATATATACAATATTTATATATATATATATATGTTTATATATATATTGTATATAATCACAGAGAGAGGCTAGAGCAAATAAATGTATTACAATGTTAATGTATACTAAAAATAATATGTAATTTATGATTATTCCAAGCAATTCCAATTTTCCTTATGATCACATTGCCCCACTGATCAATTGTGACGTTGGGAACATTGTAGGCAGAGGAAGTGAAGGACCAAAGACTGATAGGGGTTACAGCGTTCCCGGTCGCTTCACCTCGCACATGGACGAATAGACCGTGGCCTCCGAGTAGATGTTATCCTGACTCCCATCTTCATCTTTCCTCCCGAGGAGCCACTGCTGTTTCTGAGCCTTCCAGTGCACCAGGATCCACCCGAGCATGCTCCTGAGCTCCTCCATGCGCTCGCGGACCTTCAGAGCAGCAGAGAACCACAGGACACTTACAGCAGTGTCGGGGAAAACCCCCGAAACGCACACCGAGGCCAGCCGTCGGCCGGGAACAGTCACCGCCGTGAGTCAGAGCTTCTCACCATCTCTGCCAGGTGGTGGTCGCTGTCTAGCAGTCTCCTCCCGGCAGCGGCCAGCTGGTCAAACTCCTCAAACTTCTGCTTGATCTGCAGGTCCAGCTCCGCAGCCAGGGGCTCCTGCCCGTCCCTCGCCAGACGCAACGCCGTGTCTGAGAAAATGCACGACCGGGTGTCTTCTGTCCATGAGCTGTCCGCGCAGGAGGGGGGGGGGGGATGGAATGTAACAACAATGTGAGAAAAGCCATGCACACGCATAACTTGAAAATAGCCAGGCGATATGATAACAAGGAAATTCATCTTCCAGTCGCACGCAGCAGGCCAGGAAAAACCTCGCTTTTCTAAATACATATTTCTCTGAAGGCCTGCGCTTGACCAAGTAGAACGTTCTATTCTCCCGCTAAACTAACTATGACAGGGCGGGATTGTGAAAGCGCGCTTCTGCTTACATCATGGCTAGGTAACTCCTGAAAAAGTCTTGGAGCTGGATGAACTGGCGCAGGTGCCTCTTGTTCTCCGCCACGCTCTTCCCGAGCTCCGTCCACGCCTGCAGGGTCGCCTGGACGTCCGGCCGCAAACCATGCACTCTCTCTGGGCACAGCTCTCCCAGTAGGGAGGCCCGTCTCTCCATCTCTCCCACCTCCTCCCGGATGAGCTCATGCTCCGTCTGTGGCAAAAACACATTGGGTGCATTCATCACTTTGAAAGTCAAAAGCGATCATGTCACTTCAATGATATCAGCATCCCGGGCTTATGAAATACCATTTGCTGCGCTGCACATATTGTACCATTCAGATTTGCAGAAACATATGCTTTGCATGTGACCAGCCATTTCCAGAGCTCGAAGTCTCTCCCACCTTTTTCTTATTTTGACGAGCAGGCTGTAATTAATGAAACAGAGGCTTCTCTGGGAACGATACTTCACAACGCTTCTCAACTGAGCTTCAGAAACATTGAGTGGTGAAATTCCTGAAGGCTGACAGCACAGTTATTTCAGTTTGGGAGATTAGGTCATTCCTGTTCTTCAATGGTATCGAGTCCAGACAGCTGGGAGTGTGTGTGATAAACATGCCCAAATATGACTCATACCGAAACTCCCCACCTCAAGAACCTCAAACCCCCCAATGCGAACACACACACACACACACACACACACACACACACACACACACACACACACACACACACACGCACACACACACAGAGTTTTGACACATACACCGCCACACACGCTCACAGACATTTTTGACACGCACTGCACAGTGACTCACACACACATAAACAAATATCCATAGTGGATAATAAACGTTTGCACGCTCTCCATGTGTTTGTGTGTGACTGCATGTTACGGCTTACGTCGTAAATCAAACACAATACAGAGCCGGGTCTGGCCTGGTCTCAGTGGAAGTGAGAAACTTTGACACAACAGGAAACAGGCAGTGGAACAATGTGTGAGTGGCTGAAGTCAAGGGGCGGGGGGGTCCCTTTTTCATTTGAGCGAAGGGTGCAAAGCTATGACCTCACGAGATGGGAAAGCATTCTGTGGTGTTAACACTGGCTGGCGTGCAGTGTGTAAAACAGCAGGAAAAAAACCAGGGTTTGTTACGCACTCTGTACGTTCAAAGTTCAAGGTTCAAGGTTCAACGTTCGACGTTCAAGGTCCGGCCACGTTCCAGCGGTCCTTACCTCCAGGCGCCCCTGGCGCTCCTGCAGACTCTTCAAGCCGCAGCGGTCCGGCTCACACTTGACGGCCATGTCCGCCTCCCCCTCCAGGATGTCGACGCCCAGCTCTCGGCTGCGGGACAGGCGCTCCTCCACCCGCACCGCCAGGCTGACGTGCTGCTGACGAGAGAGGATCCTTCACAGTCACCATCATCATCATCATCGTCATCGTCACTGCCGTCCTCGTCAACATCGTCACTCCCATAAACAATCGCAACATCACAGTCATCTTCTCACTCATCATCATCATCATCATCATCATCATCAACATCAATCGTTCTTGAGAGGTACATGTAAGTAAACGCCATGTGATGAGCCGGGATTCTGCCTTTCAGCTGCTGTCCAGACAACAGCGGTTCTGTTGGCTTATCGGGGTAAACAGCAGACTGACATGGACAGAAAATAAATGACGTTTTGATCCAGATGTTTGTACAGCTGTCCAGGGTTTTCCGATCAGAAATAAGGAGGATGTTTATGTCCACGTCAGATCACCGTGCAACTAACTGCAGGGAATTTGGAGATCAGAGGTTTTGATGCTAATGTAATTTACTGTGCGGTTACACAGACACTCCAGTCTAGACTCATTTTAAACATGGCCGGTGTGGCTTCCCTACCCTGCTAAGCAACTCGGTGATGGCCTGGTTGTGGCTCTGGGATCGGCCTCTCTCCCTGACGGTGTCGTTCAGCATCTCCACAGCCTCCCGCAGCTCCTCCACGGGGTCTCCCATGCTCTGCATCAGGGGCACCACATTCCCGCCGCCTTGAAGGCCCAGCAAGGCTGGCGTCACTGAACTGTGGAAAGTCTGAGATGCACACACACACACACACACACACACACACACACACACACACACACACACACACACACAAACACACACACACAAACGTAAAACACAACCGGACAAAAAGGCGGAGGAACTGTTTTAGTAATGCATGGCCTCTACTCTGCACAGGTCCGTAATGCTGTCCCTCTCCTCTGGCACGGTGCTCCTCCTCACCTGCCTGAGGTTGCCATAGTGACCCTCCCGGACCTCCTGGCTCTCCTCCAGCTCCACGCGCTCCAGGAACTCGGTCAGCATGCGCGTGTCCCGCAGCTCGGCGTCCTGCTGGGTCAGGGCGCTCTGGACTCTGTGGTACCTGGGTGGACGTGAAACAGCAGAGCAGCAAAGCCTTCAAGACAACCGCCTCGACCGCAGCGTGGGGGCCAAGGATAACAACCTGCTACACCCGCACGAGGGAGACCACAGACAGCGCCGCGAGCACATTCAGCAAGGGCCGGTGTTTATCTAGCGGGAATCCATACATCATGGGCCTGTTAAATATACACGGGGAGGCATGAAAGTGCTCTGCTCCGTCTATTGTTTACAGGGCCGGGGTTGAGCGGCAAAGCGAACCAAAGTGACAAGCTTCGTTTTTCCTTTTCTTTTCTTTTTTTTCCTAAAACAAAATGGACCTTTCGCAGAGCCACTCGAAAGCCACGCTAAACAATGATGTCACCGACACTGTCGTACAGCCAGGCCGGTGGAAAAGGCACTACCCAGATCAGTGCCCCCCCCCCCCCACCCTCACACCAACAAAGTCCATCATAGCTTGACCAACCGCTACCCTCCCCGCTCACCCTTGACTACACTTAAATGGAGCCCTTTTCCGTTACTTTATTTTCTTTGGTCAGAGCTCGTGTCTGTTAAAGAGTCTGGCCTCAGAGGTTCGTCGCAATAAACCCCAGCCTGCGCGGTGGTTTTCCCGGGAGTCCGAGGGAGCGACGGGCCTGCTCCAACGGGAAGGGGGTGTCGGCCTGGAAGCACGGAGGAGGTGAGTCTGACACGCACTGACACGCTGTGGGGGGAGATGCGTGTCAGGACGTCGCTAAGTGCTTCATGAATCAAGACGGAACAAAACGGAGCCTGTCCGTTACAGGAAGAGCTGGGATTTTTGCCGGGTTACATAGTTAATAACTTACTTCTGTGAATATATATTTTTTTTGTGGTGGATGGGGTTGAAATTGTTTTTCTTAAATAAGAGACCTGGGTTTTATGAATAGCCTCTTCCATGTTGGGATCGTGAGTATCATGCGGTCATGGCAAAACGAAACGTTGTAACTAATTGGAAACACTGACAAAGTTCATACCACACAGTGAACACCCAAACCACAGAGTCGAATGAATACATGACACGGATCCTCGATGACCACACTCCCCCCAAGCCAACCCCCCCTCCCCCCCCTCCCCCCTCTCTCCTCCACATCCCCAGAAACACTCACTTTCTCTCGACCTCCTCCATGCGGCCTGGCAGGCGCTGGGTGTGGGGGTGACTGTGTCCGCTCAGCCTGTCCACCTCCTGCCTCAGCGTGCAGAGCTCCAGGCCCCTGGCCGACACCTCCCTCTGCAGCAGACAGCTCTCCCGCTCGGCCACGCTCATGGTCTCCGGGTCCCCTGCCAGGCAGGACTCTCTCATGGACAGCTCCACGGACTCCAGCCAGGCGTCCAGGCTGCCCAACGCCTGCAACAGCTTTACAGCCTGGGGGGAAGTGGCAGGGAGGGGGAAAGAGGGGGGTTCATGGGGAAGGTAGCATTAGAGAGGGCCTGGGAGAAGCACATTATCCATTTAATGATTTAGGGGGGGGGGGTTTCCTACTGTGAGGGATTTAGTGTGCCTCAAAAATATTTGGAGATGATGTATTGTAGAAAGAGGCCGATAATGAAGTTACTGGCGAGCCAAACGTCGGCCCACAGACGGCCTTTGGAGGTAGAGCCCTGACCCACATCTTTGGCTATTTAAAAAACTAAAAAACACGCTCTCCAATTCGTTCCGTTCCACAATTATGGGGTCTTACCCTGAAGCCCAGCTCCTCGGAGGCCTTCAGAAACACGGCGTTCCTCTGGTGCCTCCTCTGCAGCTCCTCCCACAGCGCCTCCAACTGGCGCAGGAACTCCTGGATCTTAACGCTGCCTGGGTGCTGGGCGAGCACCAGCCCGCGGCCTTCCTGTGGAGTGGGAACATGGGAAAGGCTCGTGAGACGGTGGCACGGGGTCGGAATGCCACTTCAAGTTAGGCGAGGGAGTCTAATGCTGCCTGCCGACTGAACGAGTGTTGTAACAGTTTTAGGATTCAAAACATGATTTACGATCTAGTCGTGTATCCATCCATTCCACCCATCGATGAGCTATCACAGGGAGAACATGCAAACTCCACACAGAAAGACCCTTGGATCAGGTGGGGATTGAGGACCTTCTTACTGAGCCAACATGGTGCTGAATTCAATGATAGCATATGCATGATTGAATACAAATTGTGCAGCCTCTTATTCATAAAGTAATATTCACAATGGATGGACAAACAGTAACAAACAGGTCAAGAAAGGCACAGTTATGGCTCCCCTGTTTACCTTTTTGACCACCTCTATTCTTGTTCTGTTGTTGAGGATCTCTTGCCCCAGGGCGTCCTGGCAACGGCGGGCCGCTTCCAGCCCCTCCCCTCCCGCCATGGAGCACACCTTCGTGGCCGTGGCAACGTTGGCCTTTAGCCAGGACAGGGTCTTTTGAAGGGGAGCGGCATGTTTACGGGATGGAGGAGGAATGGACAGAAGGGAAAGGAGAGGGTTAAAAGTGTGCACTCTGGAGAGGAGCGACGGTGACGTTCAGCCCGCAAACGAGAGGAAACAGTTCGGCAGGGCTCAGGAACCAGACGATGTCTCTCATCCTGGCCCCCTCTAACCAAATGTTTCCCCTCACAAGGTGTGGAGCATTGGCAAGCCGACGAGGACAATTCCTGGAAGCTGGACAGCATGGGGGTCTACAGCCAACGCTGGCAAACGTACACATACACATGCATCGCACACTCACAGACCATCGCAGACAGCGCCGTTGGATCATTCGTGTAAAATCAATGGTGTGATATGATCCAATTATACACTAGATTAGCCGTGTAGATTCTGTGGGTTCTTGATGGGAAGTGGGACCGACTGGAGCAATGAGTAATTCTCCTACGATTTCCTCTGAATAACGACCGCGGCCAGGTTTATGCAGTTCAGTGAAAACACAGTATAACTGCAGGTGTGCTTTGTAGGGGTTAGGTCACCTTGTCAGCTGAAACCGTAAACTTCTGGAGCTGCATGTGGAGCTGTGTGTGGCCCTGCGAGGCGGTGGCGGCGGCCATTTTGGACTCGGCCCTCGGTCTTCCACTGCAAGGTAAACGCAGACATGTGACAGCAATTACGGCCTCCTACATAACGGCCGGGACAGAACAGAGGGGGGGGGGGAGAGAGAGGGAGCAGCCCCCGGGGGGCCAAACTGAAAATGTCACCTCGATCCCTCCGTTGGCGGGCCGGCCACCACGTCACAGGGCTGGCCGACGCATCCCAGGGGACCGTGGCTGATCAGCGTTCGCCTGCTGCTCTCTGCCTCACCGCGGACGCTCTGGGAAGAGGCCAAAAGAGGGAACGGTTTCTTTTTTTGACAGCACGTGCCGATGTCAGAGTGCGATTTCGAGAGTCATGCGTCTCGTCCTCTTCTCTGTCAAACGGGAATAACCCCCGACCCCCCCCCGCCCCCCAAATAGGAACTGACACGGAATATAAACATTTCACGAGACGAGAGATGACACGCGGTAATGGAAGCCTCCGCGCCGTCAACGGCGGACGTGGCGTTGCCATGGCGACCCCCGCTCGACGTGAGCTGGACACCGGACAAGGCGGGAGAGCTGCCCAGAGTGGGGTTCAGCGTTTCCTGTAATCTACACCGAAGCACCGAGCTCTCCCCAGCGCCAATGAAAGAGCACACGGCGCAAGATAGCGGGTCACTCGTTTATACGCTTGTTCAGCGAGAGCCGGCCTTTCGAAAAGCTCACGTGAGGCGCACGCTGAAATGGCACCGACCCTCACGCGCGAACTCACTGCGTATTAGCAGGTCACCGCGGTGTGCTTTAGCGCCATGGTGAGAAAGAGGGGCCCATTACATTTGAATCATTCCCAAAACGTTTTTTTTTCCCTCCTTTATTCCCCCCCCCCCCCCCGCTCGTTAAATGTGGCGGTTGTTTTCTCAGCCTTACATCCATTTCCACTCCCACTCCCTCTGTCCAGACCTGCTCTTCCTAGGGAGAGACTCCATACAAGGGTGAGTGGTTGGGGTAGGGACCCCTCTCCATGTGCAAAAATATACTTGCGTCGTCAAACGTTTTCTCAATATATTTTACGACCACTCGGGTACCGGTAAGGTGGGCCAAAGGCCCTTGCGGCGGGCTTTCCAGTCATTTTAAGCCATAGGCAACCTGTCAGGACTGAAGCAGACTGGGCTGTACTGGACCTGACTGGCAATTGCCATTCAAATATTCTTTTAAAGAGCAACTGACTGGATAAGTCAGAATCATGGTCGGACATTTTAAGAACTGTAAGGCTGCATTTAATCACCATAAAATCTACATAGGCCTACAAAAGAAATGCAATTAACGCTGTAATGAAATGTGCACAGTATATAATATATTACATCCTGTCTCTGTTGTTCAACGGGATCTTTGCGAAACAGCTTTCCCAACTTGCGATGAAAGCCCTTTCAGCGAAGTCTCAGCGGCAGAAAACAAAGCATCTGCTCATGTTTTTCACATTCAGACGTCAGAAACACCGAAACAGCACGAGTGCCATCCGCCGCAAAGGGGCCCTTACTAATGGTGGTGTTTCACAGAGCAATGTAAACGTAGACACATCGTCTGCTGTGGCTCGCGGTACAGCAGATTCGCAGGAGAGGTAGTAAAGCGAAAGGGCTCCGACATCGTTTACAAACATGCCGGTCACTCTGCACGCCGGGCCCAAATTGCACGGAGGCATTTTATCGTCCTATTTATGTATTCGAACCGCTAAACTAACAAGCAGCCTTAATTAGGCGGACAGGCCTGATAACTGTTGCTGACGTCTACTCCCCAGACATTAGGGGGCTCTTTCATCCCTCCCATTGTCCTTCCTTGTAAACATCCCCAGCGGGGTACCCCTGCCCAATGTCACATTGCCATGTGGTCATGACGTCAAGTGTGTCACCAACAAGGCCAGATATAGGCCTTTTACATTTCCCTTTACACCATGAATGTTCTCCCTTGCCTTCGGCGCTTTGTAAGCCGGGCTCAAGCCCTCACTCCTCCACATACCACAGCTCACCCTCCCCTTTAGTGTTCGATCGTGTTCCTTGCTGTAGCCCTGCTCTCGTCCCGATCAGTCTCTCTCTCTCTCTCTCTCTCTCTCTCTCTCTCTCTCTCTCTCTTGCTCTCTCTCTCTCTCTCTCTCTGTGTTTCTCTCTATTCCTCTATGTCTTTCAGCATCGTACTGGTGTGATGTCAGCCAAGAACTATCACTAAGCACCATGCCCATCTGGTCTGCAGCTCTGGCATCTGGCTGCAATTCACCAGCAAAACAGACGTTAGCCATGTTTACCTCTTACAACCAAACAAGAGGCCACGTTGTAGCTGACACTGTACCAACACACACACACACACACACACACACACACACACACACACACACACACACACACACACACACACACACACACACACACACACACACACAAAATCACACAGTCTCACCC
>JAVQJS010081029.1:0-29233 GCA_036024795.1 Galaxias rostratus
TTTGAAAAAAAAAAGATGATACATTTTTTAATATGGTTGAGAAGAGGTTGACGTTTTTAAATCAACTTTGCTTTTTGTTATATGTTCTTATTGCTTTTTGGTGTAGATTTTCTTGTGTATATATTTTTATTTTAAAGCTAGCAATAACCTGTTATATTAACTCACATTTTTATGCAGTTGACACTTTCTAGGATACAAGAACAAGAAAAAAAGGACTTTGGCTATACAATTGAACTAATCCAAAAGGAATTTAGATCAAGCAAAGGTTAAGTCTTTAAAAAGTAAAAACCCCTTCTGATCTAAAGTTGCCATGCCAACAAAGTACCTACACTACATGGGTTAATTCCAGGAGTCCGTGATGCTTTGGTATGATTGAATGATTTTACCATTGAGACAGCATCCAAATACTTATAGCTTAGTGTAATTAAGAAAACCACCTTTTAGTTATTTTCAGGTAGTTAGTGGCCACCTACAGCAGGTATATTCCAACTGCATATCAAGCCGACGATGACAACATTGGAATTGAAATGTTAATACTGACTGAATAACTATGGGTAGATCTTCTAGATAGTTCTATCTCAAGTTTTGAACTAGACAATAATACCATAACACATATCATATGTCACATAAATTCAAATGAAACTGTCAGAGCTAGACCGGCATTGGGTTCAGTGCGGCGCGTGTGTTTTGCTGCAATCACACTTTTCAGTGGTACGAATATGGCCTTTTCTTTACACTGACTATAATGCGTTTTTTTACTATGTGTTGTTATTTTACGATAAAAAACAAATACGTGCCCCTTGATGACCAATAAACTTGTGTAGTTATAGAGTTTAAATCACTGTAACAATAATTAAAGGGTTGTTTTTCAAAGCCTACTTTATTATTGTATTTGTTTATTCGCTCCTAATTCGAAGGGATCCTTCTAAAATATTTTGCCTTTAATTGATAAATTAAAGAAATCAAATTAGAGTTACCTAAAGGTTTCTATGAAAAATGTTTTGCTGTTTATCTCACACCTTTCTCTTCTTCTACCAAATGCAAAAATAATTCAAGGGTAGAGAAAACTGGTAATCCAAGTCTTCAGTGGATGTGACGTCAGAAAGGCGGCCCCCATCAGCCCTCTTCTCACGTCATTCACTTTATTTAGTTGATCGGTAGTGCTGAAACCTCAGAAGTTTAGCGCTTAAATATTTTCAATACTGATTATCCAGTGTCCAACTGAAAAGCAGAAAGGTAAACTTTAAATGATTTAACATTTTCAACTAACCTTAATATATTGTTCCGGCCATTCAGTCACACAGAGAAATTACAGCAACTTAAAAGTTTGGCGACATCGTTAGCACAAACAGTTAGACTTACAAAGTGACTTAGCCTTCTTTATTTAGCCATTCTTGTGCCTATCTCACGTTAGTTAGTCATCTAAATTGACCTAAAGTTGATAAAGTCTCCAGAAACCCAGACAGCCATCCAATTTCCAAAATTCCAACGAACAGGGCAGCAAAGCCGTTAGTAAGTTACCAAGCAGTTACTTATATTTTCTCGGAATTTGTGTAAAAGTCGAAGTTGGTCTGGAAGTGAGGAATTGTTGCATTATTCTCCGGTATCCAGCTTGTTGGTAAAACTTGAAACGTAAGATTAAACGACTCTACTGGCTAAAATGTAGATGTTAAACGTGTTAGCGTACTTACTGTCCTGTTGCTGAGTGTTAGCTAACGGTAACGTTCGTCTCAACAAATTTCTAAATTCACATTCTTTCACCTAACTTAAGTTTACGACATGGGATATTTGGTTGGTAATATTTGTATTGCTTAGTATGTAGTGTGTGTATCATGCAGCTATAACACCATTGATGAGTCTGAGGCTAGCACATATTGTCGGTCAAGCTAACATGAATAAAATTGAAGCACTTTCTGCAATCCCTTTTTACGTTGTTAGCTAGCTACCAAGACAGTGCTTTAATTTAGGGCGGGGCAGGCAGGTTTCAACTACAATAAAAGGGTTACTTGTAAAAAGCAAACAAAAAACAATCACTCTCTATTCTAAACTAAGGTACTGTGTGTAGTCAGCTTATTGTCTCTTAATTGACACGTTATTGAACATAATTAGCCTCATTGAGAGGGGAGCTTTGGCTTCACAATCACAGGAACTGTTAGTTTTGAGGCTTGATCTTCTTTAGGAAACAGTTTGTTGGAGACGTGATACAGTGAGGGCAGTGTTGTAATAGCAGTAGTGAAATATCTCTGAAAAAATCAGTTCCTTTTTAAAATTATTTGCTCATGTGTAGTCGTTGCAAAGAATTGCAGGCAGGCAGATCAGGCCGATGGGGCAGTGGTGCTTGAGGCATTGGTGTTAGGGTCTCCCCTTGAATGTTGCATAATACAGTAGGCCTATTTCCCCCCATTATGTTTATGTCCTGCTCATTGGCACATTCAATGGAAAGAACCTGAAAGAGTGGGACAAATCCCATTGTCATGGGTTGACCATGGACAGACAGACCAGGCAGGGCTGATGATTGAGCTGTGTAAAGTTTGCAAAAGTTGAGGAAACAACTAACATGGCATTTGTGGTTTGTTTGCCAGAAAATTTGGTGCTGTTGAACTATTTGAGACATACAAAGCACAGAAAGAATCTATACTCCTTCACTTTTTCAAAATTTTATTATGTTATAGCGTAACTCCAAAATGGATTGAATAAAAAAAAATATCTCAACATTATACACACAATACCGCATAATGACCAAGTGAAAAAAGTTTTGGGGAATTGTTTGAAAATGTATTGAAAAAAACAACAACAGAAATATCTCATGTACATAATTTTTCACACCCTATACTCAATACTTTTGTGAAGCACCGCTGGCAGCAACTACAGCCTCAAGTCTTCTTGAGTATGATGCTGCAAGATTGGCACACCTATTTTTGGGCTGTTTCTCCCATTCTTTTTTGCAGATTGTCTCATGCTCTATCAGGTTGGATGGAGAGCGTCAGTGCACAGCCACTTTAGGATCTTTTCAAAGATGTGACATTAACGGACTTCTCTTGAAGCCTCTCCTTTGTTATCTTGGCTGTTTGCTTAGGGTCATTGTCCTGTTGGAAGATGAACCCCAGACTGAGATCAAGTGTGCTCAAAGCAAGTTTTTATCAAGGATCTCAGTACATCACTGCATTAGTCTTTCCCTGGATCCTAACTAGTCTCCCAGTTCCTGCTGCTGAAAAACACCCTATCAGCATGATGCTGCCACCACCACGCTTCACTGTAGGGATGGTATTGGCCAGGTGAGGAGCAGTGTCTGGTTTCCTCCAGACATGACGATTGGCTCTCAGGCAAAGTAGTTTAATCTTGGTTTCATCAGACCAGGGAATGTTGTTTCTCATGGCCTTAGACTCATTTAGGTACCTTTTGGCAAACTCCATGCGGGCTGTCATGTGCCTTTTTATTGGGGAGTGGCTTCCGTCTTCCCAAATCTACCATATTGGCCTGATTGGTGGAGTGGTGCGGAAATGGTTGTCCTTCTGGAAGGTTCTCCCATCTCCACAGAGGAACACTGGAGCTCTGACAGAGTGACCACCTCCCTGACCAAGGCCCATCTCCCCCTATTGTTCAGTTTGGCCAGACGGCCAGCTCTAGGAAGAGTCCCGGTGGTTCCAAACTTCTTCCATTTGCGAGGGATGGAGACCACTGTGGTTGTTGGGATCTACAATGCTGCAGAATTTTGTTTGTACCCTTCCCCAGATCTGTGCCTCAATACAATCGTGTCTCTGAGCTTTACAGACAATATTGTGGACTTTATAACTTAGTTGTGCTCTGACATGCACTTTCAACTGTGGGGTCTTATGTAAACAAGTGTGTGCCTTTCTAAATCATGTCCAATCAATTGAATGTACCGCAGGTGGACTCCAATCAAGGTTGATTAGTGAGAACAGGACATGTGATTATTTTATTTGCAAAAAATTCTAAACTTTTTTCACTTTGTCATTATGCGGAGTTGTTTGTTGAATGGTGAGAAAAAATGTTTCCAATCCATTTCAGAATTAGGCCTTAACATAATAAAGTTGGTAAAGTAATCAAAGGTTCAGAAGAACAACCTAGGAACTAGAGATGCTCCACAGCTAAAACATCAATAAGATCAGGTGATTGGCAGGCTAAAACCAAAGTGACTCAATAAGAACACGGGCTTTCCGTACAACAGTAGCCTAGTATATTTATTCTTTGTTTTCTCATTAGCGTTCATAAACACCACATTACTATCGATTGGAAAACAAAGTGATCAAAAACCACTGCGCTCCCAACATTCCACACTCTAAAGTCACAGGCCTAATATGTCTGATTCGTGTCTCTGATAGTAAATAACACGATTTATTGTGTGGAACAAGGCTATTCTGTGTTCACTCAGTTACTCATATATAGCTGGTTTATAATAATCTTTTCATAACCAGCAAACACTGTCACATTGACTGATAATTATTGTTTTAAAATACATCCGGGAAAACCCCCAGTGATGCAATAGTCATTTTCTCAACTAGTTTTACATTCTGCTCTTTGATTGCGAAATGCTAAATGACGATTTGTTAAAATGCAACATTGGAATCTGACAAAGAACCACAAAAGATTGAAAATGGATTTGCTTTTACTTAAATGCGATGGAGTTAGTACACGTCAAATAAAAGATTGATTTTAATTATTTAGATTAAATAAATCAAAACCAATGTGGTAAGCTTAAGTTGACAACAGTGCCTTTTTCCCACCAAGCCCTGTGTTGTGTCTCAACGAGCACAGACAGATCATTAAAAACAATGCAGCTCTATATTAAAATGTTTCAATTTTGCAAAACTGCACAAGGATAGGCCAAGGTGAGTCCTCACTGCTGTGGGCAGTATTGACAGATGTGTGCTAACCTTTTTTATCGCACCTCACAGCTTGTTTCTGAAAGGAGATGTGATGTCATTAGTGTTAGACAAAGCCTCTTGCTCTTATCCTTTCAGTGAATCATACAGACAAACTGAAGCCCTTTCCCTGTTTTAAAGGGAAAATCACTTAGTGTCAAGTACATTTCTGATACTGTAATCTTTCTTGTAGTTTCTCTTATTATTTAGCAGTTTATACTAAATATGCCTTCTGTATCTCCTATGCTTTTAGATAGATTTCCATACGTCTATAATCAACCTTTTATTTTAACATTCAAGGAAACACTTGCAAACACGTGCAGCCTGAGGACTGGCAGGATTGTGCCTGTCAGCGGTTGGATGAGTCCCGCTCTGTTTCCTGCAGCACTGTTAAGAACAGATCGGCATAGTACAGTCAGTGTGGCTTTGTTAGTGCTCTTGTTTGTCTGCTGTTTCCATTGGACCCCCGGCCTATAGAGAACTGTCCTGAAGCAGTGAGCATACACCAGAGAGTAGAGCTCAATGGAGATCGTGAGATAGGACGTGTGCTTGACAGTTTGTGTGAGGGTGCATGGTACTAAACATGCTGTGAGTGTCTATGAATGAATTAATCAACTGAAGCAGTGAAGAGGGAGAAGGATGGACATGGTCTCTCTATAGAGAAACATCAGATCCTGCTTTTCCTCACTGTAGGGTAAAGGTCACTGTTCTGTCATTTCTCAGGCCTTGTAGGTCTCACAGCTCATGTGCTTTCAATAACTCCCTGCTGGGCTATATCTATTCTGTTTGCCTTCTTTAGCACTCATTCTCAGCTTTCTCCATCTCTATATCCAATGTAAATGTAGCCCAGTTAACTTTATAGCTTTAGAGCACCGATATATCCCTGCAGTCTGCCTATTTACACAGTTCGTGCCCTGTGTGTTGCCTCTATTTGAGCTCTTCATTCATTTTGTGTTCTGGAGGCTAAGCTACAATCCGCAGAATTCCAACATTCTGTGTACTAGTCTTTATCAGCGTGTTTGCAGATATAGCTGCAAGCCATGTTAGATTAGACAGTATTTGGTCTGTACTATGTACCACCAGGTTCCTTCATTAGTCTTTCAAGAGTTGGCATATTTAAAAAAGTTATTGTAGTCCCTTGGTGGATTTTGTTGTGGCGTTATTGTGTATTGGAGGGACCAACTAATTGGACCTTAGACCCTGGTCAGCAAGGTATCTATATTGTTTACATTTGGTGCTCTGCTCATGTTCGGCAGTTCAGTATGAGATCTTTTTGAAGAAGTGAGCTTGAATCTGTTTGGGCAGACACAAGCGTGTGCAGGCATTTCTGAACAAACTATATACTATTAATTTTATCTTGTGCAGGTTATCCTATTACAGCTTTTTTTTAACTTGCAGTTTTTTTAGATGGATTAATTTATAAAACAGATTTTTGTATTATTGGACATAGACTGGATTGTTTTGATCAACGACTAGAGATCCGTGCTCTTGTAAATATCAAGCTTCATGGTTCTCTGTTGCTGAAGGTGATGATAGATTGAGCTTGCTATGTGAGGAAATGTTGTTTAGAAATGGGTAGAATGCGAGCGCAAAACCAATCAAGTTTGTAAATGAAAAGATTGATTGGTCTGGAGCTGGTGCGTCAAACATGTAGTTTAGGGAATGTGTCATTGAATGTTTGAGTTTTTTTTTTACAATGTGGTATAATAGATCATTGTGTTAAAAAATTATACACTTTGATTTAATTTAAGTGATACTGATTTTATGCATTTCTTATAGTTACCACCAACAAGCGAACACACGCACACACTTACCTTATGCTGACCCTTATCCTTGGGGCAATGTGTGAATATGGATCATATACCTGGGCATAGACACAACTATCATTGATAGGATGGATCGTTTTTATTAGTAAAAGCATTTTATTTTTCATTCTGCCTTAGGGAATGCCAGGTCTCAATAAAGGAAAACGCATCCTATTGACAATCAAGAAAAAAACAGTTGCTTTAACCTGTAACGGTAAATACCCAAAAACGTATTATTTGA
The DNA here is from genome assembly GCA_036024795.1 of Galaxias rostratus. Classification (NCBI taxonomy): domain Eukaryota; kingdom Metazoa; phylum Chordata; class Actinopteri; order Galaxiiformes; family Galaxiidae; genus Galaxias; species Galaxias rostratus. The sequence goes on from JAVQJS010081029.1 coordinate 6,930, forward strand.
GTGGATTACATTAAGTTGACATAACTTAATGTGATCCACTCAAAGAATAAGCCCTCAGGTGGACTAAAAAAATTCACTGGTCAGTTTCACACAAGTTTGTAGTAAGAGACTTGGGGACGCGAATCAACGCGGCTCAAGGTAGGTGCGGATGAAGTGGGGGAGTCGAGGGGAAGCACTTGGAAGCTGAAGATGGAGCCTCGGCAGAGAGAGAGAGGGGAGAGTAACAGAGGCCTGTCTGTCGCTGGATGTCCGCTGCCTTGCTCGGCCAACAGAAACGGAAGCTCCCTGTGTAGAGCTGTTAACGGCGCTCTCTTTGCTTTCTTTCTGAATCTACTCTCTGCCAGTCAGTACAGGGATTTCTGTGTGTGTTGCATTAAGAGGGGGTGAAGTTAAACGGAAGCGGATGAAAGCGCCCACCTGCTCCTTCGGGTATCAAACCAGATCTTTCTGACTCTGTCGTTTTATCCTTCTCTCACACACATACACATGCATTCCCTCATGGTGTTTCCTCTTCTCTGTTTCATTTTTTTTTTTTTAAATGAATCTTCTATTGCCGAAACATTTCTCCATGATCAGAGTTTGAATGGCAGCCAAGTATTTCTTTGGAATTTCATTGTAAGAGAGTGATGATAACGTTGCCTGGGTTTGTTTGTATTATGATGACCATTTGTCCTACTCTGTGTTCTACTACAGTATTAAATGCTACATGTTAAAGTGTACATGAATGCTCGTAGCCTGCCTTATTCTTAAGGTGTATTAAGACGGGGCAGAGCATCTCGCCGGACATTGTCACCTTATTTCTTTTTGTGAACAGATCAGCTAGAAATTTCCGGCCTAATATTCCCCCCCTCCATTTGTGTCTCTTTGCTCCAGCGCCTGAGGACTGCCGTGAACAGAGGGCAGAAGCCATGTCAGGCTCTTACGACGACTCCATGATTGATGTCTCTAGTGACAGCTTCTGGGAGGTAAGAGACGTTCCCACTTCCACACATACACACTCAAGTCTTGTCTCACCTTTCTTATGCCCATGAACCCCTCTCTGAAAGATGCAATGGGAAGAAGCAAAAGTGCATGTTTCCTTTTTTCCTTCATCTGAGAGGCCATTCTTATGTTTCCCCACCCATCCACCCTCTCTGTGTCTATGGCCTAAGATTGGGAACTATAAGCGGACAGTAAAGCGGGTGGACGATGGAAACCGTCTATGCAATGACCTGATGACCTGTATCCATGAGCGGGCGCGCATCGAGAAGTCCTATGCACAGCAGCTCACAGAATGGTCCAAGCGCTGGAGGCAACTCGTAGAGAAAGGTATGCCAACACACACACACACACACACACACACACACACAGGAAGAGTGGTGACAGTTAGAGGCCTTGTGCTAAACCAAAAAGGCCATGTTTTCTTTACCTGTGTTTGTGCGTGCTGCGAACAAAGACAACCTTAGTGGGGTAGAGAGTCCTCTGTGTGCACTATAGTGGTTTATGTGAGCACATTTCCTCCTTCAGGTCCCCAGTATGGAACACTAGAGGTAGCATGGAGTGCTCTGTGCACAGAGGCAGAGAAGGTGAGTGAGCTCCACATGGAGGTGAAGGCAGCGTTGATGGCCGAGGACTTTGAGAAGCTGAAGAACTGGCAGAAGGACGCTTACCACAAGCAGATGATTGGAGGCTTCAAGGAGACTAAAGAAGCAGACGATGGTTTCCGCAAGGCCCAGAAACCATGGGCCAAGAAAGTCAAAGAGGTAGGCAGACATAGAAATATGTCAACCCATTTATATGCAGACTGCCCCTTTGCTAAGAACAATGAAGGAGTTAAAATATTCCGCAATGGGCCATAGGTGCGTGCTTGCACTCTTTACCACTGGCTTGCTGCTACTTCCCCGCTGTTACCCTTCAGATTAGCATTATTATTAGTGCTGTATTTTCTCCCCATGGAAACGAACTTTTGCAAAGAAATGCTAGATTCACTGTTCATCAGATTTTTACAACAAACTGTTTCCTGTCATTGGAAGGCGCCTCAAGTTGGCAGCCACATTGACATTTTTGTATCGCATTGAATCTTAACTGTGTAGTGAAGGAAACTGTTATAGCAACTGAAGATTAATTTTATGTTAAGGCATAAAACTGCCTGTGAATTTGCATCTATCTGTGTTGAGAAAAAGTCTTCTCAAGTTTCATGACTCCTTTTCAGTTGCTTTTTATCATTCTGTATGTGACCTTCCCTATCATTTAGTTTGTTACCACGTGACACTGTGTGTATTTTTCATATTTTCCACATTCTGTGACTTCCTGGCTCTGCCTGTGTTCTTGTGTGAGTATTACGTAATGTCAGTGAGTCACTGACTTCCTGGTGGTGCCATTGTGTGGTGATGGATTAGACCAGTTAGTTGGGGATGGTGATGGATTGACTTTAGAGGCAGACAGTGGACAGAGGGGGAAGCCTGGAAAGGTAGCTACCTAGATCATTGGGCCACACTCAAGTGGAAAGGTTTGCACATCACAAACACCAAGTTCACCAACACTTACAAAGATGCCCATTCTGTCTAATTAGAGAGGTAGAGACACCAGACAGGCTGTTCTTTCAGTGCTCTAAGAGTCTTTAATTAGAGATCACCTAAATCTCTTAACATAATTGGTTGCATGCAATTGGCGAGGTAACCCCATAAATGGTTTTCAGTCCCCCAACAGTCTTGATTTAACTTGACATAAGATGAGGTGTAATGTTATTAAATATTATGATGTGTGTGTCTATACAGGTGGATATGATGAAAAAAGCCTACCACTCAGCCTGTAAGGAGGAGAAACTGGCCACCAGCCGTGAGAACAGCAGCAAGCTGGAGAACAACAACCCAGAGGCCCAGAAGAAACTTCAGGACAAAGTGGAGAAATGCCAACAGGAATTGCAGAAGGTATGATTGAGGGATATGGGAATGCTAGCACAGAGTCGGTCTGGCTTAATGCACACTCAGTTTTCTCTGTCCATGTGTATGCTGCAACTTGTTGACTGTGATATAATTCAAGCTTTTGTGCTCTATTTTCTCTGTGTTGGTGCATGTTTGTGACTAGAGTAAAGAACGCTATGAGAAGTCACTGGAAGAGCTGGATAAGGCAACTCCTCAGTACATGGAAAACATGGAACAGGTGTTTGAGCAGTGGCAGCAGTTTGAGGACAAGCGTATCCGAGCCTTCAGAGAGCTGCTGTTGGAGGTCAAACAGCACCTTGACCTCTCCACTAATCACAGGTTAGAAGCTTAAACCATTGCCCTCGAGACATTTTTTTCCCTAATCACATTCTATCAACACAAGGTCTAGTTTGTGAAAACAATGAAGACCATAGTGTAATCATGTGATTCTATGCCTAACTAATAGTTTTGTAAAAAAAAAATACAAAAAAAAATGTATACATGATTTTGTGTGTGTTCAGGTTCCAGACCGTCTACCAGACACTGCAGGACACCATATCTTCATCTGATGCTGAGGAGGACCTCAAGTGGTTCAGGTCCAACCATGGCCCCGGCATGCCCATGAATTGGCCTCAGTTTGAGGTACTGGAGTACCTTAGATAATAATATGGGGGAGGGGATATTGACATTAAACTTATATTTATAAATTAGTTGTTCACACCATGTTTTACTCTGTGGTTTAACTAAAGTTGATCAAAAAGAATGTTCAGGACTACAGATTTGGGCTGCAGTAAGGATATAAAAATAAAGGCTAATCATCCATGTTTGATAGCGAGTGGTAGATAAATATACATTCAAAGAAGCAGTGAAGGAGAAATTAGTTTTAATGCAGTCATATTGTACACATACAGAACCTGTTGAACAAGCGGAATCACCCTGATATCCAACCAAAAACGAATATAACTGATTTTCTTTTATGACAGAATGTGGTGTTGTCAGACAGTGTGAGATTTCTATTACAATCAAGATTAAATCAATTTTACTAGGATCTGTAATCTGAAATATAATCTGTGTGTGTATAGACAGCCCATTCTTGACTCCATTCCACCAGGTGAAAAGCGGTTTGCCACAACCCCACTACCAATTGTCAACTAACTTATTTTAGACTCATGGTTTTTGAGTAGTTCTGTATGTTCTTGAAAAGATATAACCAATGACCTCACCAAATAATACCCTCCCTCCCGTTTGACAGAATGTGGACTGGTCCAATCCTTGCGCCCATAAGAGAAGGTCAATTGTAGTGAGTTCCGCATGGATAGTCCGTCCTATTACTGCAGTCTTTGGGGTGGTCAGTTTTAGTGTTGGTTTCTGTAATGCCGTGGCGTGTGTTTTAATTCGCTTTGATTTTTTTCTCTCACTTTGGTGTCGTTTTTTAGCATACTCCTGAAACACTGCACAGTTGGTCTATTTGATTGTCCAAATGCACCATTTTATTGAATGTGTGTATGCTATTGCTTGCACCTGTGTGTGTAAGACACCATGTGTGCAATGAATCCCCTTCCTTTCTCTTCAAACTCAGTGCTGGGAGGTTATATATGTTTTCCTGGATGCCCTGATTGTTTCTGTTTCTACCTCCTTGTTAGCCAACGGCGTTTCCTTTTTAATGGTTTACCTTTTCTCCAACAGTAACCTCCAGCTTCTGTCAGTCCATATTAACCCTGTCATATTGCTAATAACATGAAAGCAATATGACCATGTTACGTCCCTGATCCTTAGAGATCTCCAGTCCAACAAGCTTTAAGAAAGAATGTACTTGGGAAATATGTTGGCAGAATTCCTGATGTTGCCTTTTTCCATCACAAGACAAACATCACGCTGTAAAAACAGTGTAAAGATTATATATAGTGATAGTTTATCCGTAAATACTTTTCATTCTTACTTAAAGCAGTAATGCAAAAGTGTTCATAAACATTAACTGACTGTAAAACATTGTAGTTTTAGTAGTAGATGTCACTGTAAGATGGCTTGTCATTGGTCCCTTTGTATAACTTTACTGGTAAAGGTACCTCATATCTGAGTGTTTTCTTGCAATGGCTAAAATTAATATATAGGTATTCCACAAATAATCAGAATAGGCAAACACTTCTTTTCCACATACAGAAATCTTAACCTGAGAAACATGATAGAATGTTCTCATCAGCTGTGTGTGCAATGCAGTGTTTATGCCTGTATAGGTGCTCTGTGATTCATTAACACAAGTAACCTGCCGTCTCAATTGAATTGAATCAATCAACCTTGTCAGAGCTATAGACTTTGTGTGTACAAATTGTGTCTTGCATTGATAACTGTGCTTGTTTCTCATCCAGGACTGGTCCATGGACTTAAACCGCACATTGAGTAGACGAGAGACGAGGAAGAAGCCTTCTGATGGGGTCATGCTGACAGGAATCAGTCAAACAGTAGAGCTGCCAGCCAAGACTACCATCAGGTACACACACACACACACACACACACACACACACACACATACACACAGTAGAACAAGTACAGTAAGTTAAGCAATCACGTTTGAGGATCAATGAAAGAATGTAACCCCCATTGTACAAACACGTGTACACTCCTTCTTAATCCAAACACTCTAGTTCTTGTTAACTGCACAATACGACTTTCCTCTTGGTTGGAATGCTTGTGACTTCCTGCTCTAAGGAAAATATCCATGGCAACCGTAAACATTATGCTGGAGTGTTTCAAAAGAAGTCCTCACAACTCAAGTTGAGTTGTGGAAGTGGACATTTGGAAATCTTGCTTCATTCTAATGTCCACATTTACAAATTTGATTTTAATGATGCTATATACTTGAGTGTATTGGTTTTGTGCAGTTAACTTCCTGATTACAATCCGTGCTGTAACTGATGACTCGCATTAAATTTTTAAATGTAATATCACCTGAAATTAAGAAATCGTTTTTTATTGATAATTTAGAATTGCCAAGCAGTTAAGCCTTGTGAATTTAAGGCATGTAAAGCATTCGACCTTTGAACTTCCTAGAACAGTGTTACATGATTACCTTGCTTCAGCAGGGTAAGGCATGTGTTATGTCTAAAAGATTGGACCTATATCAATATTTGAAGGGTTGTGTGCAACTGTTCTTGTCAAGCTATTGTCATAGATTGCCTAGTCGTACTGTGTCATGTTAAGGTTGTAGGTAAAAAATCCCTTTTTTTTGTGTGTTTTTTACCAGAATTTGTGCGTGTTTCAAAGACTATTATAGGCGATAGGCTAACGTCCTAGGACAGTTGACGGCAAATAAGAATTGCATGAAGTATTTCAAGTCAGCCATGGTGTCATCTAGCTTTGCAGTGCATTATGTCTTACCATTATTTATCGGGATTCTGACTTGCTTATTTTTAGTTTTCTGAATGCCGTGTGTCAAGTAGTAGGCATGTCGCAAATACTTAGTATAATGTTTTGTCAGGAGAAAGTTTTGGACAATTATCAGGATAATGAGAAATGCTGTTATGCTAATGGTATATTAACTTGCCTTGGTCAATGATAGTGGGTTAGGTGGTTCTGTCAAATCTTAGAAAGCTAATTCTTTACAATATGTCGTGGGGGTCATTCCTAGGTCTGAATTGTATTACTGCAAACCTATTTTAATGGAATAGCATTATCACAACTGAAGTAAACGTGACTTGTAATACACCCCCTCTGCTCCAATAGCCACTAGTGATGCACATTTGTTTTGTTTTTTTAAAGGTGCTGTTTGGAAAGATTCCATTTCTAGCTATAAATTACATTTTTTTTTCTTTTTTTTTTCTCGTTTATTACATACCTCCTGGAGGATATCATTAAACCAAACGCTCAGAGCGAAGGTGTGCTATACTTTAGCGCCCTGGGTTCTGTATTCAGCTTTTTACAAATATAGGGACTCCTGCCTATCCCCAACAAATCAGGAGATTTTTTTGCAAGGAGTAAGGACTGTTAATCACCTCGCGCAATTTCAGCTAAATAAAACCGATTGTCGTCCAATTGTCCATACTAACAGGGAATACAATTAAGAAATAGTTTTAACATTAGCTATCTGTATGTCATTACAATGGAAACGATGAGTTGCGTCTGCTTGTTGCTTTTGTGTGAACCTCTCCGATTTAGAATGTTTACAATCAGAGATTTGAGATTATTTTTGTTTTTCACCTCTGTATCAAAATATTGCTTTATTAGTTGTTTGTGAGAACCAAAAAAATGCTCAACAGAAGTCAGAAGGCGCATGGGCATGTGTGGGATGGGTGTTGGAAAGGGATAGGAGGGACCAAAGACACAGTAGAATGGCATTTTTGAGAGTTTTGATTCAAATTCTTGCAATTTTCCCCCCAATTCTCTAGCACTACATGCTGTTCCTTCAAATCAACTTTTGATATTTTTTTTCCCTTTTGGTTTGCTTTTCCTTTTTCATAGTGTCAATGTCACCGTGTCTGTGGATATCAATGTTTGTGTAAATGTCACATAAACGTATCACCTGGTATAAGATTGTGTGTGTGTGTGTGTGTGTGTGTGTCACAAACACTCTCCTGCTGTCTCCCCGTATCGTCAGCCTCACCGTGCCAACTAACACGGCGCCAGTGGGTTCTAACCCCTTTGAGGATGAGGAGGAGGAAGAAGAGACAACCGTGGAAGTGCAGACAGTCAACAGCAGTCCTCTCTGTGTCAAAAAACAGGAAGTGAAAATGTTGGTGAAAAAGAACACTCTTCTCCCCCTTCACTTTTAATGTTTGTGATCCAGCTTTTGTGCAAACTCTTCTTTTCTGTCTTGTTAGTTTGTGTTTGTCTCCTTTGGGACCATCTCCATTTGTCTTTTCTTACACTTGCTTTTTTCTTTCTATCAGGTGTAATGTTCTTTGTAGTCTTTTCCCATAATCTTATTGTCCTGTTTGGTCCACCCCTCTGTGTCAACTGGCAGGTTGCTTTTGCTCTGCATGTTTTTGACTCCTCAGTCAGGAAACGGCAACGCAAATCTAATGTAAAACATTGTGGTTGTCACATGTAAGCATGTGTACTGATTTCTTTTCAAGTTTATTCGATCTGGTTTATGTCTTAGAAAGTACTGATCAGAAAAATATGTATTTCCAACACTCGATTGCCTAATCATTTGTTAGAAATCCTTTTTAATGATTCAAATTCCTCACATTGTCTAAAATCTTTTGTATACATTACAATATAATATGCATTTTACATTAATGTAGGCCTTGCTCTTTATTTATCTTGATCTTGTTTTAAAACTCTACATTCAGCATTGGGGAGTTAGCAGCTAATGTAAATATTTACTCAGGGCAGAAATAACTGCTTACCCACAAAGTCAGCCTGTAACTCTTAAGGCTAATGGAAAAGTGATATCATGTGAGCATATCGGATTGGTAAAGTGATGTGCTGTGTTTGCGTGAATGCCTGCATACTGTCTGGTTTGCATGAATTTTTCAAAATGAATGAATGAATGAATGGATTAGTAATCGGTTTGTGTCTCCATCTTTTGGTGAATAGCCTGAACTACAACTATGGATTTTTGCAACCCGACTTTTTGCTGTAGCTTTTCTCATTTGTGTTCATGCATTTTGTGTTAATACCCTTTTGCTACTGTATTATGTCATCTTGCCCTATCCAAGTGTGCGGTGTTCACTTGAAATTACACCGAGCCAGCTAATTTCTTTCCCAGAAGAAGTTGTCTAAAAGCTTGACTTGCAGCATTGGCATCGTACCTTGAATGTGGATCCCCAAGCATTGCCATTGGAGTGAGAAAAGGTTCAAACAAAACCTTAGCTTACACCTGGGGATCCGTGGTGCATTTGGACTATTTTGCTCGTTTTCACTTTACCTGGTGTTTTGTATTGTTTCTCACCCTTTGTTAACTTGGTACTACTTTTATTTTTTGCCTGGCATGCTGGATTGTCCAATTGGTGTCTTGCGTCTGTGTGCAGTGTATGATAGACATGACACTATATCCTCTGTATCATGTACCTGGCTCACTTGCATATCTTTGTGTAGTGCCAGCAATATGGAGAAGACCCAAGATTGGTCCGATGAGGAGACGGTTGGGAACCCCTTTTCTGCAGAAACCAACGGTGATGGTAATCCATTTGAGGAGGAACCAGCCTCCCCGGTGGTGTCTGTGCCTGTCCGAGCGCTCTATGAATACGAGGGACAGGAGCAGGATGAACTGAGTTTTAAAGCAGGTGAATGGATGAGAAGTGAATAAGTTAAACAGTAAATGAGTGAAATATGTGCCACATGAGAGGCGAGTAACACAAGACAAACATATCTATTCTTATTTTTTTTTCTCAAGGTGAGGAGTTTATCAAGATAGGTAATGAAGATGACCAAGGCTGGTGCAAGGGTAGGCTGAAGGATGGGAAAGTTGGCCTCTACCCTGCCAACTATGTGGAAGACATCCAGTAATGCATCACAACAGAAAGAAAGAAAATAACCGGTGTGTGATGTAAGGGATGGAAGTGCTTACATTATTTCTCTAGTTCTGTAATAAGACTTGACTTCTTGGATTGTATGCTTTGGGAGAAGCCTTAAAGGAAGTGTATAATGAAAGGTTGGAATCTGATCTTCCACTATAACCTCTTTCAATTGTCATATATTCCCTTTACAGCATGAAAGATACTGTCACAGCTTTCACCAGCTAAAAGCCAGTCAGCTTACACTGAAAGCAAATGTTACTCAAAACCGTTATTGTGAACAATTTAGGCTGTTACAAAATCCTTAACTCAAATTACTGAAGATTTGACAAAGCAACCAATGTAAAAGCAATTATTGATAAAAAAAAAAACAACCATTTGGCCAACTGTAACAAACGTTTCACCAGGTTACATGCATGTTATACATGCAGCATTAATGTTCAGGGGCTAATGTGAGTTTGTTTTTAAAGGCCATGGTAGGCTCTTATTTAAGAAGCAATTTCTGCATATGTGATGCCTTTCGATTTCAAAATATTCAACTTTTAGTTGTTGTTTTTTTTGGGTATGTTCCTCACATTGACATAAGTTGTCAACATATATTTGTTTATACATTTGTAAGAAATTGTAACATAAGAAAATTAAGACATGTAACCCTTTACTTTTATTCAACTGATTTCACTTTTTATGTGTGTTATCCTGGCACTTCTTTTAAGAAAGCTGTTTTGTTGCCTTGCCCTCAGTCCTATTGATTGTACACTCACTGAATGAATTTATTGGCACACCTGTTGATTGTACATGTCTGTCTGCCAAAAAGGTTTGTATTGGCAAGCCTTTACTCTTGACAAAACATTGTGCCAACCCCTGGCCTTTCTTTAATATTTTTATTGCATGGCCCTCTGAATGTCCAGGGGGAAAAAGTGTAAAACCTAAAACTCTTACCAGTTAATTTAGTTGTGGAATAATGTTATTGAGCTTACATTACAAACTGGGAGATAAACTATGGTTTACTGCTCTATCAAATCTGTTTTACCAGTGGAATGACATTGCAACGGTCTAGTTGCCTGCATGTCAACAGAAACAATCCAAGGAGAAAATTAAGAGGAGTTTTGGTTTGACATTTTTTTTAATTTATGGTATTGCTTAATGGCGTTTGTTGTCCTCTTTTTGGATGAATGCTGTGATTTTAAAATCAGTTTTCACAATGATTACATGATTTTTTTTGTTTTGATTCATGTTCCATTCATTTGCTGTTTTATTAATTCTGTAAATATGATTATATTTTTATTTTACAGATGGCAATTCTCAATAGATTTAATTTGCATTCATATGAAATTATTGGCAAAATAGGACGTGTGTGAATGGACGCACTTTCTTTATTGTATCGTGCAAATCTTGATCATCAGCTAATTTATAAATTGATCTTCAGTTTTCTATTAGTTAATGGTATAATGCACTCATTGACCCGTAGGGAAATTTACCTATGTGCCTTGAGCTGCGGAAAGAGACGGTAGTTAGTCAAATGCAAATGTACTTTTAAGTACAAATCCTGTTCTGGTTTTGGGCAGCGTAATGCCACAGAGGTTACCCTGCACAGTTCAATTTGGAAATATTGCATTGTCAGACAACATGAATAAAAAAAAAGCTTTGCGGACCGGTTTAATGATCCCTGCTTTTTTATTTGTCTATAGCATTATTCGCAGCCACAATTACATTCGTCCTAACAAAAACGTAATTTTCTTCTGACGTCAAGGACTATGAATGATCAAAAACTACAATTTGAGAGGTTTTTTAACAAATTGCATGAACGAATGTTGTAACAGGTTAAGTGTGTGCGGAATGGAAACCAACGCAGTAATAGTAAAAAGCCAAAGCCTTTATATAATTTTAAACCATATCTACCATATGGGCTTTATTTTACCTATGATCAAATGTTTGATTTTATGTATCATGTTCAGACCTTTTACCATGTGTTGACCAGTGCGGACAAATGGATTGCAAAGATTCTTTCCAGGATGTAACACCTAAAAGTGAACGGGGAATCACTTTTAAACTTCATTACCCAGAAACCAACAGTACGATAACAAACTTGCTTTTCACCAATCAGGACCCAACCAAATTGGTATCCTTCTGACCTGTCACACAACAGTGAATAGAACGGTTGTCTATTGACAGCCTTCAAAACGCTTACACGACGTCAGGCAACAGGTTAAAGGATGTCGGAGCCCAGTAAACAAGATATTTCTGCTATATTCAAGCGACTACGATCGATCCCTACAAATAAGGTGAGCGATTGATGATGATGGTTTTCTTTCTTGAATAAGGAAGTAACAAAAATCTTGACACGTCGCACTGTTAAATAGCTAAGGTGCGTCATCATCTGTTTGGGCATTTTACATATGTTCAGTTTGGCATTCGATTTTTTTTTTACTTGATATATTGGACCCTTTGCCATCCTACGTAGCAGAATGCTACGTCGAAGTAAAAACGTTGCTTCTCCTGTCGCTTTGATAATAAAACGTTACCCGTGAACTATTTTTGTGGCTTTAGTGCACCTAATTATGGAACGCAACTAACAGCTGTCAGAATGTTTACACACCGTATGACATAGTAAAAAGCTAGGACAAATGCGAGACACATAAATTACTTCAATTTAAACAGATTAAAAATAAACGAATAAAATTGCCTGATAATACAAATTATAATCTCCATGCACTTTAGTCTAGGTACTAAGGTATACGCGTGGCAGTATACCGTCATTGGCGATTCTATATAGATTTTTCTAGTAAGCAATAGCCTTTGATTACATTTCAGAACACAATTTCATACTTATGAACGCTATTTTCTACTCAATAGGCTTGTTTTGACTGCTCAGCTAAGAATCCTAGTTGGGCCAGCATAACTTATGGAGTGTTCCTCTGCATAGACTGCTCAGGGACGCACAGGTCTTTGGGTGTGCACCTCACCTTCATCAGGTACTCTATTCTGTATTACAGCTTGAAATCTTTTTACAAAAGTTAAGAAGATGGCACTGATAAATAGTTACTGATGTATGTTGTTTTGTAGGTCTACAGAGCTTGACTTTAATTGGTCCTGGTACCAACTGCGAAGCATGCAAGTGGGCGGCAATGCCAATGCTGTAAGGACCTCCACCAGCTTGTCAAACAACATGTACACACATTTTTAATATAAATAAAGCTATAACCTTCTGCACGTTTCTTCTTGCTAACTTTAAAGTAAATCCACTAACTCTTTGTTTTACCATGATGATGATGATGATGATGATGATGATGATACTAACAATCTTTGCTTTGTCTCTCTCAGATGGCATTTTTTAACCTGCATGGATGCACATCTACTGCTGCCAACACCAAGTATAATAGCAAAGCTGCAACGCAGTACCGCGAGAAGATCAAGATGCTAGCTACACATGCCACTAGGAAACATGGAACTGAGGTAAAGTTACAAATAAAAAAAGTGCTGGAATATGATTCATAAATGTATATTTTTGAATATATTGACAATGCCTTGTTATATTCACCTATTAACCACAGATTATTCTTGTATTTCCTTTTATTAATTTGGTACTCTCGATAGTTAATTTCAACACTAAATAAATCAAATATGTGGCTAATGATTCTGTATGCATGCAAATGGTTTACGCGGAACTTATTTCAGAAATACAACTTGAAATGTCAAAATCCAACAACTAACACGAGTTTCTGGAATTCTTACATTCCCAATATTTGAGCCAGATGACTTTAACTCATTGCTATTTTCCTGTGCAGTTGTGGCTCGACAGCCAGGCTCCACTTTCCCCTACATCACCAATCAACAAACAGGAAGATTTCTTCAGTTTGCACATACAGGTGTGTTTTTGTGAGTGAAACAATGGGTAAAGGGAGGAAATGTTAGTCTGAATTTAGACCAATGCCTTACCTTTATACCTATTTACCTTCGTATGGGTGACTAAATCTGTTTACACTGGCTCACTTGGATGTATCACATCTCTTCCTTTTGTATCTTGGATGCATTTGTCCAGGCCGTTCCTAAAATTGTCAACTCTGCCCAAATGAACCTATGTGCGATCCCAACAGAGGAACTTCCTACCCAGGAGACTAAAGCGGATAATAATGGTAAAACCATCATCTTACTACGTTGCAGTGCTTTATAACGCACGTACGGGGTACACTTTGATGTCACTCTGTTTTTATATCTAGAAACAAACATGTCCACGACATACTAGCATGGACTCAAAAACGAGCATCTTTACTTACCTCAGCTTCTCTAAGTACTTTTTACATTTTCTAAGGTAATCTAGAGGAGGGACCCAGTGTAGAAGTGCTCAGTGTCTCCCCCAAAGAAAATCTTGGTAAGATGGCTGCTTTTCAAGAGCTCCTCATTCTTGAACATAAAACACTCTTGGTTTCTTGGTGGATGACTTTAAGCTACATTAAATAAGTAGGTATTCTAATTCTGTTTTATCAACCCTATTAGAGCCCTCATCTCTTTTCAAGAAGAAAACATCAACCACCAAAAAAACAGTATGTACTTAGTAGAATCAATGGTGGGATCAATTACTACAGCAGTTTGGATTAGTGCACATTAAGCAAGCTTTTGCTTGTTTTTTAAAGCTCGCTCTCAATTTGTTTGTATGCATGTGTGCTTGCATGTCTTTCTTATTTGTCTTAGCTGGGCACTAAAAAGGGTGGCCTAGGTGCTCAGAAGATGAGCAGTCAGAGTTTCTCTAAATTGGAGAAGAGGGCTCAGGCTGTAGACAAACAACTTGAAAAGAAGGACGAAACTCTGCTCACTCCTAAGAAGACCTTCCAGTCTGAGCTACCTACGTGAGACTCCTCATATTCCTTCTCCATATAATTTTTTCTAATTTGCTATTCTTATTCTGCACAGTTTATACTTTGCACTTTACATCTCTCTAACTGGTGACGTTGGAAACCCTACTCTCTTTTCTGCCTTTCTATACCCAGAGCTTCTTCCATGCGTCTGGCCTATAAAGATCTGGAAGACCAGAGGAAAAGAGGGGAGGATAAGATGAAGGGACTCCAGGGAAATAGGAAGGAGCAAGCTGAAAGGCTGGGCATGGGCCTTGGCTGTAGGAGGTAGGAGAAAAATATTGTGATTATATCTGTAACTTGAAATGCTGCCTACTTTGGGAGGCAGTGAGCTAACGGGCAATTTGTCATCTTTATTGAGCTGGGCTTAATCACACCTTTTCCTTGTTTTTACTTGTGTTTAGTGGAGTGTCTCACTCAGTGCTGTCAGACATGCTCATTATCCAACAGGAAAGTCCAGATAGAGCAAAAACTACCAAGGGACGAATGTGCAGTGAGGATGGGGAGAATGAAGAATTCAACTTTAGCTCTAGGTAATGCATTAGCACAAACCATCTAATGCACTTGTATTGGGGTGGGGTGGGGGGGGGGTGCTGTTAATGTGGATAGTCTACAAAATGAAGGGTGTTAGAATGTTTTACCACTTTTTACTAATAAGAGCAACTAACTAAATGAAATTGTCTACAGTAGAAGCACAACTGACAGTCATGACTTGATATGCAGATTATTTCGACTTATTCTTTCTACATTATTTCTACTCTGTCCTGATTCAGGATGTCATCCAGGCTTGATGAGCCAACAGAGACTTCTGACAAGTTCTTTTCTCAGTGGGGTGAGCCAGGGGAGAGCACCTGGAAGAAAGAAAGCAAGAAACCAGAGCCAGACTTCTACCTAAGCTCCATCACCTCTTCATTGGATGACCGGTAGGGCACACATATTATTATATTCGCTTTAGTTGTCGGTCAGCAGTCTCCTGTTTATGACTTCACACTATTCAATTATGCGTTTCTGACTTTGCTCTATTGATATCTCCTCAAGACCGAAGGTATGTTCTTGTGTAATATATATGCTTAATAATAACAACACTTGTCCCTCATCTAACAAACAGAATCACAGCACGGCGAAAACAAGACCCACCCACTGTCTCAGACTCTGGGGAGGCCCTGAAAAAGTTTGGAGATGTGAAGGCTATTTCCTCTGACATGTACTTTGGCAAACAGAGCGACTCTGAGGTAAAAGAAGCGTATAAATGTGACTCGCGCATACATACTACATCCAATTGTAGTTTTTTTTCACACACAGTCTAAATTATTATGACGAGCAGAAGTTGTTTGTGTATTTCCTACCAAGTAAATTGGATATGTTTGTGTCTTTTTAGTATGAGGCAAAAAGCAGACTGGACAAACTCTCTGGAAGTGCTTCAATAAGCTCAGCAGACTTGTTTGATGATGAGAAGAAACAAACTGGTAAACCTCTGCTTTATTTGAAGAACATTTTCTTACATTCATTTAACTCACAGTTGTATCTAAAAAATATATAATTAACCGGCACCAGTGTCATTTTGTAGTAATGATCTCATTTGGACCCCTAACCTACAATTTCCTTTACACATTGTTGTGTTTGCCCATGTAGCAAGTTCTTATCGTCTAACCAACGTGCTGCCCAATGCACCAGATATGTCTCAGCTAAAACTTGGGGTCCGCACAGTGGCCGGAAGGTTGTCTGTTATGGCCAGTGGGGTGGTCAGCTCCATCCAGGTGGGTTAAAGTACACATCTCATTGTAGAATGCCACATACCCAACATATCACATTCATCCATCGATTTTCAAGACGCATGCTGATAAGATTTCATCTCTGATTTCTGTCCAAAAAACATGGAAATATGTTACAATTTGGAGATCTTAATTATACTATTAATTGCGTAGTGTTAGTGAGCAGGATTAATTTACATACATTATTCTTGTAAATGATAGGATGTATTCAAGGGCTAGGAATTCTGTGTATTCTTTTTACCTTATTTTGATGATCTCTCTCTCTCTCTCTCTCTGCTCCAGGACCACTATAGCTCATGAGCTATATGTGCACAGAACCAACTGCAACCAACCAAACCATTATAATCTCCTGGCCACCAAAGCTATTTGACATTCTAAAGAGTGATTTGGAAATCGCTTTCCAAAACGTTTTGAACCTGTGAATAAGAGATGGGCGTATATCCAGGAAACTGGGATGTTGAGGCGCCATAGTGTGCATCCATTTAGGACCTTTCTATAGTCATTCTATATAGTAGCTATTTGTAAAGAGAAATTTGATTGAGACTAAATTAAACTGACTATCTGTTGCACTATTCTGCAAAGAAGTCCTGTGTGTTTATCTAATGGTAGTATGTGTTTACAAATTGGTTTATGAAGAATGTACAGATTGCAAAAAAAAAGTGCAATTTGCTTTGGGGCTTTGTTATGAATGTTTGTAAATGTATTTTCTCTTTGTACTAAGCCTTTAATTTCTTTTCACCGTTACTATAATTGCTTCTAGAGTGATTCTTTAGGTTATGTCTCAAAGTGCATTAGTTAGCAAGGAAATGCAAACACGGATATTCTTGTCTGGTCTGTTGTATAAAACTATACAATAGTTGCAGCTGGTGTTGCCTTGTGCTTTTATTTGGCACATCATCTTTTTGTTTGATGAACCCTGTCCTATTCTTGAAGTGTACTTTCATTGGCTGTTATTGCAAATGTTGGACCAAAATATATCCAATAAGGCCCTATGGGACTTATTGCCATTGCATGGGTATTGTTTGATTTCTGTTGTGGGTTAAAGCAAAACTAGCAATTAATTAACACAGGATGTCAGCCTCAAGCCAATCTCATTGCTACAGCACAATCAGAAAGCTTTTGCAAAATATAAAATATCTTTGTTTTTTTTATTAGACTATGTTAAAGGGGTTACAGTGCACTTCTATCCAATTTTGTTATCTAGATTAGTTGCCCAACCAAGCTGACCATTCTGATTAATGGGGTGTAGGCCCATGGTTTGAATTAGGATAGGATTGTGGAAATTCCTCAACCCACTTTGTAATCGACCCAATTTGTCCACCCCTTCCTCTTCGATTATGTCATTACTTCACAAGGGATGAAGATGAATCCAATAAACGCAGTAGTAAAGAACTTGTGGGCTAGAATTACACTTTTTGTACACAGAACTTTTTTGTAGTAACTACTTAGTTCTTCGTTAAATTTCTCATGTGTTAATATTGAAAATAAATTTCTTTTTATATAGCCTAAATGCAAGATTGTGAATAGTTGGTAATGTAAAGTGGTGGGGTGTTGTGTTCTGACTCTTTGTGTCTTTTTAGGATTTTCAACAATAAGCATGTATTAATTTAAATATATTATATGATACCACTCGGGCCAAGGGGACAGAAAATCGGGACAACAGGGACCTCTGGCGTTCCGAAACGAAATTACTTGAAGACTGTCTGTCGCATACGTGGCTGAAGCGTTCCCTGAAATATATAGGTGGTCGCAACTACGCCCGCGGAAATCGGCAGAAGTTTTCTTTCCTATTTAATACCTGTATTTATCATTCTAATCATGCTTTGTTGGACCTGAGGTAATATAAATGGAAGACTTCTAATGGAGTTCTTTCACTATAATAGTTCCAAACTTTAAACAGACAGATACGCTTCTTGGTAGGATTCATGCATTGAAAGTTACACGTTGAAACTGCTTTTCACTATTCCTAAAATGACGAATGAAGTTAAATTAAGGAAAAAAAATCTGACACAGAAACAAAATGAGGAATCGGAAAAATCTTTTAAAAGCGATTGCAAAAAGAACACGAAATGTGTCAAAGAACTAGAAGGAAGTAACTTAAATCAAAGTACAATATTACCATCGTCTGTGACATCTTTTGATCTGAAAACCCTGTTGTGTGTGCTATCAATGGCAATTTGCTTAGTGCTTAGCCGGTAAGTCATTATGTGAATAGGCATATTATTAAAACACACTATCTTATAGAAGCCTAGCTATACGCTGGTCTACCTCAACGCATTTCGTTATGTTTGTAGGGTTGTTTACCAGCAAAATGCAAGGTTCTCCGACTTGGAGGAAAAATATAAAGATCTACACGGCAAAACAGAAATTGTGTTTCTAAAGAAGGAGGAAGTTTTGAAAGCATCAACTATGGTAAGTTATCTACGTTTACACCCATGTTCTCTCTCGAGGCCAGGGACTTTGTTGACCTACAATAATGAAAAATCGTTTTCACATATTTTCTCGATCTTCAGCTACGCATAGGTCAATACAATATTTGTTGTCGATAAGTGTTAAATATTAAGTATCCAAACCCCCCAACAGAAACAGTCCTCCCTGTCTTGTGTTGCGCTGCAGCTTTCTGCTTCCGAGGAAAAACTTCAAGAAGCATTCTCTGCCTCTACTCTTGCCAAACAACTCCACCAAGACATTGCCAACCTCCATGCTGCCATCATGACAATGCAGGACGATGAGAACTCTGCCTCTCGTGACCTGCAGATGGTCAACTCCCGTTTCCTCAATGTTACAGAGACATGGCAAGGACGTCTGACCGTAGTCACCTCTGACCTAGTGGCATTGAAGGCTGAGTCACGGGAGGCACACACTGACATAACTGAGCAGGTGAACAAGGCTGAGCTAAGAATCCGGGAACTGGCGGAGAGACTGGAGGAACTTGAGGATAGCAGCAAAAGGAATGCCCGGGCTCTGGAACGATCTGAGGATGACGATGCGACACGTGTCCAACAGCAGTTGGACTGGAACACCAAGCAGATCCACAGACTGGAGGACCAGTTCAGGACTCTAACCCAGACAGAGGCCAATCTGAATACAGAGATGCAGGATCACATCCCCAGGGCAAAAGAATGTGAGACTCACCTACCTGCTGTGGAGGAGGCCATCCGGTCCATTCTGAAACTAGGGGGCGATCTAAGTGGGCTAGAAAGAAGGCTCGAAGAAGTCACTTTGCAAGTATTTGGTACTGAGGACAACATGCTCAAAGCCTTGAATGAGATCTTGGAGATCAGGCAGGAGCTTGATGCTCTTCAGGCCCACAATAGTATCATGAAGATGAAGAATGAGTTGTCAATTGTCAAAGAGGCTGTCGTTGAGCTCACTATGACATTGAGAGAGCAGGGGCTGGACAGCCAAAATACATTTGTGACTCTAGAAGAAAAAGAGGACAGCCAGAATTCCTACCTGGATGAATAACTTGACCCCAAGCTGCAGCCTGTGACAATGAGCATCCTGAGGCATGAGAACTTCTTGCAAAACGTTTTACCATGTACTTTAGTTTTTCTTTCAGTGTACATTAATATCAATGCCAAAATTACATAAAAAACAGACAAAAGTGGCCAGACCTGAGTGTAAGGTAGGTTGGCTTTAATTAACAAATGCACTACATACAAGTGACAATCATAGGAAACATTGCTGCGGGTACTTGAGGATGACCTAACCTCAGATCGTGTTACAGTCTCACCGTTCTTTAACTATATTTTTCAAGTTCAGGTGCTTGTTTTCTTTGTTAAATTTTTTCCACATCAAGGGAATACACATGTTTAGAAACAATTCATAATGCACGGTCATTTGTACTGAATATCAAAATCTTATTGGAGTGAAGCAAGCCAGGTGGAACTATTGAGTTTTTCATTTTGCCTGATTTCACATGTGCTTATTTTGTATTCAAAACCGTTTCAGTATTTACATACAATGTCATATCCACATCATTGTGTATTTGAACATAATTACAGTGCCTTTAAAAAGTCTTGTTTTTGCCCAAAGCTCTACATGTTCTCAAACAGGAGCACAGTCCACAGCATTGTTCTTTTGCTAATAAATATGCCATTATAAATGTGTGATTTTTTTGGGTGTCTCTGGGATGTACTCAATGTGTCTATTAAGATGATAAAGATGACAGCGCTGTTCATAATCTATCAGTACATAGCTTTTCTTCTTGCTTTGTTCTCACTGTTGCTGTACCTCTTTGCCCCTCTATTCACTTGTTTGTCCCACTGCAGTGTGAGAGGGTCCAGAGGATGTTGGACAGAATTGAAGGTGGACCAGGGGCTCTACTTCCCCTGGTAAAAGGGCTGGAGGGAGAAGTTCGGCAGCTTAAGGAGTGGATCACTGGTCTTATCGAGAAACGCAATCATCTCCAGACTAGCATAGCAACATTGAGTGGTGCTGTGGGACAGATTGAGGAGCGCACAGCTACTATCACCAGTGATTTCAATAACAAGGTTGGAATAATAACTTTATCTTAACCTTGCCATTCTACAATCTAGGAGCAAAATGAACAAGACTTTTGTTGGATCTGAGGTTTAAATCTATGTTGCAAGGTAATTTGTAAATATCTCCGTTGTGAGACACATAAAGGAATTCTGAATCTAGTCATCATAATTAAACTGAGTTACACACACTGCTTGTCAAGTTTTTTCTCCTTTTGTTATTTCCCAGCTGGCATCAGTACGGACAGATGTGAGGAGGATGGGTGGGCTCCAGTCTGAAGTCCAGTCTCTACTGTCTCAGGTGGGTGAGCTTGAGGAGAAGAGTACGCAGGCTGAGCGTACTATGGTTAAGCGCATTGGAGACCTGCTGGTTGGAAGCATTGACAGGGTGTCTGCTCTCCGCACTGCCACTGAACATAATGGGCAGGCTATTGAGCAGCTCCGCAAGCACATTTCCAAGCTCACCACTGCCAACAAGCATCTCTCAGACCGTCTGAGGGAGCTGGAGAGTGGCCGTGCCCGTCTAATGCGAACTGTGACTTTTGCGGCCGATCTCAAACCAAAAGTGTTCACTATAAAGAATGATTTTGCTGCATTTGGGCCACAGGTGTCAGACCTAACTCTGCGAATAGGGCGACTGGCAGAAGATCTGACAAAAAGAGAGGAGGACATATCTGAGCTGAGACAAACTTTAGTTAGCTTGAGTGCAGTTGGTGGGGACTTGAGTATTGTGACCAAAAAGCTGAGCCAGATGACAGACATATCCCATCCAGATGTTCAAGAGAGCCATCCAAGTCCTCTGTGAGCAAGGCAATTTTACACTCTAGCTATCCAGGTAATCAATAGGCTTAAGGGTAAGCATGTGGTCAGAAAAAATGCCGGGCATAAATAACTTCACCTTACAGCAGAATACGATGGAGATTGAATGGCACATGAATAAGTGAAATTCAGACAGCCTTTACATTAATCTTTACATTAATTTCCATACAATCTTTGCTTCTTTTGCCTCCTGTATAATTACTTCCTATAGGCATTGTGTTAGTCCAATCCTGTTTTTCAACATTATTTTACAAGGTGTTCTTCAAGAGTCATTCCTTTGATTACTGCCTATTAATGTTAGTATTACAACAGAGAAGCTTTAAATTCTTGCAACCTGGTTATTTTACTGTACCTTTTTGATGCCAAATCTGTTGGGGTGCAAAAGCAACAGACAAAACATAATGTTAGAACTAAAATGTTATAAAACAACAATATTTTGGTTCAAAAGCCCAATGTTGTAAGTGCAGAACTCAATCTACACAAACATTTGTAAGTGTTTTTTTATTACTGTTTTATATGTATAATGCTTGTGCTGTTTCCATTGATTTTTGTTTGTTTGTTTGAATACCTTTAGCTGTATGCATAAATACAATTTACCATGTATAACATTCTCTTTGTTTATTCTATCCATATGTCTTACATGCTAAACAGGACCAGAGTGAGAAATTGCTTAATTACCAAAGGGGCAAAGTCAACACCATAAAATAAACACATGTGCCCCACCCATACACCCACCATACACCATTCATATCATAGTTAGGGGCTGCAGAAGCAGTACGACTTATATTTGTGTTTATTCTTATAAATGTCAGTCAGTAAAGATTCAAGTATTGTTCAGCTAGTAAATATTCCAAGTTTTAAGCAGCCATCCCTTTTTTTATACACTTCTGTTCTGAAGTACTAGAATGTTTTTAGAATATTTCAGGGAATTAACCTGACACCTTGTCAAACTACTACTGCTGTATCCCAATTTAAAACCCAAACTGGAATAAAGGACCAATGGTTGCTATGAACAGACCCA
>JAVQJS010081030.1:0-12821 GCA_036024795.1 Galaxias rostratus
AATTAAATCGAGAATTTGAGAGACAGATTTAGCTGTGTGCGTGTGTGTGTGTGTGTGTGTGTGTGTGTGTGTGTGTGTGTGTGTGCGTGTGTGTGTGCGTAATAAATACACATTTCAAAACACACATTCTGAATGTGTTGAACAGTTACCTGGGCTGTTTGTTTCTCCACTGCTAGCATGTCCAAAAGGCTGGTTGATGGCTACTACCACTTTGTCCTGCAACACAGACATGACCCAACTCCTTTAGATTAGATCGCTCAGTTTGCGCATGACAGTTAAAAAAATAGGCAATCAATGTAAATGTAAAAATGACATGACCCAGCTCCTTTAGATTAGATGATTTATTTGATCACTTCCAGGCTACATTGTTAAGTTGCAGATTTAAAACAATAGGAAACAAGATTCTTGAAAACCGTTTACAAAAGCAAAATTGCTTTCTGGTTTAAGGTTAAGTATTATAGTGGAACTTGTTTCCTAACAGGAGTTCTTTGTAACAGTTCACATGATCAGTATTTAGCTGACGCTTTTATCCAAAGTGATGTATGATGAGATTACAGGGACAGTCCCCTTGGAGCAACCAACGGTTAAGTGGCTTGCTCAAGTGGTAGTGTTTCCAGGGGGGATCTGCGCTAATGGCCTCGTTGGGCTCACCTGTTTGGGGGAGACGAGCACAGGAAATATGGTGCCCTGGGTGGTGAGGTCCCTCAGGAACAGACCGCCCAGCTTCACTGACAACAGGGACGACTCGGAACGAGGCAGAGACTCCAACACCACCTTCACACCTGAATGACATCCAAAGCATCTAAAATACACATATATACTAAATACACACACATACACACTAAATAAACACACATACATACTACATAAACATGCACGCATACCGATTAAACACACATACAAACTAAATTAACACACTTACATATTAGATAAACTCACATTCATACTAAATTAAGGCACATACTTACTTTATAAACACACATACATGCTAAATTAAACATAAATACTAAATAAAAACAACTACATACTAAAACACACATACATACTACATAAACGCACATTCACACACTCAACAAACTCACCTACATACGAAAACAAAAACGTATATACTATATAAACACACACTTATACTAAGTAAACACAAAATATACAGGTACAGTATCTTACACTAACAGAACGTTGTGGCAAAATAAGGCTTCAGCTACAACAGCATTGATCATAATTTTCAGACCTGAAAACTCCAGTTGGATGACACCACTCTCTTTAAGAGCGCTCCTCTTCCTCTCCTGGTGGAACAGAGTAACTGCTCCCTTCTCCAGCAGGAAATCCATCCTGGCAAACAAGTGGTCTCTCCGTGTGAAGGTATTGAGGGTCTGAGAGTCTTCCAGAGGGTCAAACAGTTCCTCTGTCTCTGCTGCAGGGAGGGAGTAATGTTTCATAGTGAAGATATATTACAAAACATGATCTAGTATTCACTACTGGGTTCTAGTGAGGGTATATGACATATCATGATATAACATTCTCTACTGGTTCCTGCTGCTGGTGGTATATGACCAGTCTATCGCTCTCGCTCAATCTACAGCATACAGTGCTGCTTTGGCCCACATTGAACAGATACACCATGTGAGACAGCTGCAGAGCTTCCCACAACAGTAACTCACTACCATTAGTCCTACCAGTGTCTCCATGTTAACCCCTAGAGTATCTTTGTGGTAACCCCTACAGCGTCTCACCCAGCAGGTCCCAGTCCGCTTGTGAGGCCGACAGCATATCCTCCGCCCCTATGTCTGTGTCCTGGCTGTTTCCGTACCAGCCTCCCCAGCCAGGGAACCAGGACTGGAGATACTGAACCATCCCTGAGCTGCTGCTTTTAGGCAGGGAGCAGGCAGGGGAGCCAGGGGACAGCTCAGACACAGGCTCTCGTACACTCTGGAAATGGGAACAAGGTGCAGACGTAGGGTATTAGGGGGACAGATTGTGTGCGCGTTGCACTTTGGATATAATATTTTTATTGAGAAATTTCCCCGCGTTTCAGTTCTTGCCACACCACAGTTTTCAGAGACGAGGATGCCTTTGCTTTATTAATGGTATTTATATTTTAAAACCCAAACTCAACAAAGCAGTGAATCTGCGGCCACTAGACTAGTCCCTAGCAGTCTGTGTTGGAGCTAACAGTTAATCCTGACTCCAGCTGGGTTTTACTCCACAGACGTCGGGCCTACTTTGACCCGACACCAGGTGCACACAGAGGGAGGTAAGCTCTACAGTAATCATCTTAGCTTGCCTCGGCGATCTCCTCCTGCTTGCGGAAACGGTCGTGGACGACTCCCCGTAGGCCCTGGAGCTCCTCCAAGGTTTGCTCATCCTCCACACGATCCAGCTCACACTGGGGGGGCAGAAAAACAAGGGTTAACCAACCCTAACCTCCGAGGCCTGTTCGTCCTCCAACAGTTCAGTCAGCTCAGAACGAACCCTGTACAGAATCAGCAGTGGACCTAGCAGTGCCCTCACGGAACAGGACGATCCCTGACAGTGGAACCATCAGTACACATGCAGCACAGAAGGATCCGTGTCCACCATAGATACCCCTTTCCACCAACACAAACCAGCCAGCCAGCCAGTTCTGTGCCGGTGCTCAAGTCAGTTCACGCGCGGTTCAAGTTGAGAGCCTTAGTAGAACTGTTTGCTTGTACACTGGTTAGAGAACCACGGTGTTACGTCAGTATATGTTAACAAAAGGCTCATCTGCGATGTACAACAATTATGAGCAGTGGTGGCCTAGCCATTAGCTAGCCACTCTAGTCAACTGAAATTGCTTTTTGAACTTCCAGTGCCTCTTCCCCTTTCTTTAGTTATTTAAAGACGCGCCCGGAGTGCTTCTTGTTGTTTTTTTTTATATTTTGTAGAGCACATCATTTAACCTATCTGAAATGGAAAATAGTTGAACTATTACAAAATGCACAGCTCATCAATGTCCCTTCTTTGTCAATCTAAATCAATTAAAGACAGGACAAAAAGTGTCCCTTGGTCTTAGACCATCAAAGAATTGAGCCAGCTTGGATCGGCTCCTTGGGGATGAAAAAGCAAAGATCGGGTTCAACATTGCCTATAGCTCAAAACCAGCCCTGAAACTTGTTTGGTGGAAAAGGAGTAAGACTTAATCCTGTTCAGAACCAGCAGTGGACCCAGCAGTACCCGTGTAGCACAGAAGGATCTCTGTCCACCACAGACTGTACCCAGTTCAGAACCAGCAGTGGATCCAGCAGTACCTTTGCAGCACAAGAGGATCCCTGACAGTGGTTTTGGGGAGAGAGCAGTATAGTATTGTTAGAGTGGAACATTCCTGCTGTACCTGTTCATGGACACTGAGAACAACTCCTTTGAGGGTCTGGAAGTAGAGGTTAGTGTAGAGCTGGGCGTCACGCGCCCTCTCCAGGGCAAAGTCCCAGTTCCTCCTCCGTCTCTGCTCCCTGATGTCATTCAGGTTGGCCTGGAGTGCAAACATCCACCACTGACGACAGCTGCAGGCAAGACACACACACGCAGGACAAACACAGAGACACAGACAAAATCAGAACTCTAACTTGAAGTAATCCAGTAGAACTGTTGCTATTTAGGATATATTAACAGTGTGAAAGAGAGAAACATCTTAAGAGTAATAACTTACTTCCCAGAGACAGGAACTTTGGGTCTCCACTTGCGAAACAGCATTTCTCTCTCTCTACGGTACAACTCTTTAAAGAAAGTCATAATCTGTTGGTACTGGATCTATAGAAAAACAAAAGCACAATGCCTTTATTTAGCTGGACCTCAGACAGTCATAGGGACATAGGTCTGGTGCAGCAGAGTAAGGGTTAGGGGTTAGAGTTAACGTGATTGTACCTGTGACAGTCGAAGGGACATAGGCTCCAGTTGCACCTGGCCCTCTATGCGGGGGGTGTGGCGGGACCTAAGGGGCTCCTTGGAGGCGTTCCTCCTGAGAAGCACAGACGCACACACCGGCTCAAAGATGTACTGGTGCTCCCTGCTCTGCATGCACTCCGTCATGGCCTCCTGCGCGCACGCGCCCACACACACACACGCACACAGTGACAAACACACACAAACGCACAGACAGAGAGAGAGTGATATATACACAGTGACAAACACACACAAACAGAGAGAGAGCCCCACATACACAAGGTGACAAACAGAGAACGCTACAGATGACTGAAGTTTGTTATTAAAGGTCTTTGGAGTAACTGATTAGCTGGATTTGTCTCCACGTACCTGGATCTGGCCAGGGGGAAGGTCCCCCAGCATGCAACACTGTGTGTCCCAGTAGACACTGAATTCTTGGATCTCCAGCTGCTTCTGACGGAGAAGCTTCTGAGCCTGATGGCAAAAAACACAACAACATACTTCACACAGCAACACAATTTACGCCGAAACACACTTTACACTACAACACATTTTACACAACAACAAACTTTATACAACAACACACTTTATACAACAACACACTTTACACTGCAGAAAACTTTATGCAGCAACAAAACATTTGCTCACCGGTTCCTTGAACGAGTTCTGAGCTGAGACGTTGTTAATGCAAACACCAAAACTAAACGGCTTCTCTGGATTGGAAAAATTATCCTCAAATCGCAAGTGGACTCCTTGGATGTTAAGCTAAAAAATCAAAAACAACACGATACAAAGTTAAACGTCCTTTCTAGCAATAATCTAAATACATCACAAAGTTTTAATTGTCTTAGTTCAGAGATTTTATTGACGTTCAGATGACAATTATGTATCAGAAGTTTTTAACATTAAGCTTTGTTTTGAAGTATGTAAAGATCCGTATAGTAGATGAAAACTTCTTAAAGATCCTTACCTCAATGTTTTCCACAATCCTGGTGACCACAGACGCTGTGGCAGAGTACCAGTAGGACTCTCCTCTTTGTTCACATTCATTCTGATGTAAACGCAGAGAAACCATATTATTTAAAGGATGATGACTCTATCTGAGGTACACAGAGCTCCTTATGTACCTATTTATATGGAAATAATGGGATAATAACTCTCTCTCTCTGATGCAATCATCGTGGATTATTTGGCGGGGATACTCAGGAAGCTGAGAAACAGGTATGAGAAAGATTTGTGTAAAGGTTTCTGTCCTACCCTCCATCGGTCTTCCAGGGCCTTGAGGAGGCGTTTCTTACGCTGCCGCTCCTCCTCCCGCTCCGCCTCCTCCTCATACATCTGCGGTCGGGCGGGGCCAATAATGAGGTTGAGCTGGGACATGGAGATGACCCAAGGGTCACAGTGAGGTCGGTAGAAGGGGATCCGGAGGGTGATCTTCCCAATGAAGCCTGAACGGAGAGAGTAAGGGTCAGATGTCACTTAGTTAGCTCATTTACATACAGGGTCAACAATACATCACTAACCCTAAGTTTAACCCTCACCCACATGTACATCACTACAGTATTCCTATGGCGTTGAAAAAAATGCACCATGTTGATAGCACTTTGATAGACACTTTCCCTTCATGCTATCTTACAGACAGCATGAGTATTAGTACATAATAAAGCTATCTTACAATGTGAGTATTAGTATACAATATAGCTATCCCACATACAGTGGGAGTATTAAAGCTATCTTACAGTGTGAGTATTAGTGCACTTATACTAAAGCTACTTGTTTGCTTTGTCTGCTGCTCACAAAGTTACTATTGTCGCGTATTGAAATTATACTTTAGCAAGAATGTCGACAATTTCTATACAGTGTAATTGGAGCTATGCCTGCTGCTTGTCAGACTAGACAATCCTGATTAACGTTTTCTCACCATTCCCTGGAGGGCCAGTGTAAAATGACTGAAGCACATGGAACATTTTGACAATTGAGAGAAGGAAAGCTGAATAAATCCTCAAACTCTGCACCATCAACTAACAGAAAAAAGGCTAAACAAATCCTCAGATTCTGCACCATGAACGACCTCTTTTTGTCAGTGGGATGCAAAGCAGGGTGTGCCTTACCAGCTTTGACTTCAAAGGGCAGATCAAACTCCCGGAGGGCATCTTTTCTAAGAGGCAGGTTTTCCAGCTCCACAGCCCCTGACGAAACAAAGAACATGAAACAGTTAATTTAGTAATCCAGGTACAGATCTCCCACTGTACGTTTTGTCTATCCCTGCTTGTTTTCAAAACATATTTTCATAACAACAAACAGCACTTTTGTTCATAAACATACCCAAAGACCTACAAGCTACAGCTGTTACTATAAATATATCTGTATACACTTCCATGTGCATATGCTAGAACACACATATTCCTCCCATGCAGCACGCACACACACACACACACACACACTACCTTTGAGGAGGGCGATGGAAAGCTGGTCTGTGTTAAGGTTGCTGACATATTTTCCCAGGTAAGTATTGAGTACCCACGCAACGAGACCCTCCAACATACTGAGGCCTCAGGGAAGGTGAGGGGGTCAGGTGTGCAGGGTCAAAGAACACGCTATTAGAAGAAATTTCAGATAAGAAATCGTCTTTGACTTCAGCATTCCCAAGCGTGCACCAAATGCTGAAAGACGATCAGGAATATAACGGAAAAATACAAAGGAATCCAATCCACTAAACCTTTTCCCAAAAAGATTTTTATGAGTCTTCACTTTACGAGGCATAATACCTTGACCTAATACAAAATAACAAGGAACAACGTATGCAAGTATTTTTACCTTGCACGTAAACCTGGCATACATTTCTAAATAGTCAAGTTTTCTCTTTGACAATGATATCTTGAATGCTCTTGAATTAAGTTAGTCGATTTTCAAAGGTCGTTAGCCATCGCATCGTTGGATTGACATACAAAAAAAGAAAATTTCTCTTTCAAGACTCGCCACTGTCGCCAACGATAGTCGAACTAGCAAATTGGAAATAGCAATCACAAACGCGCCTGCGTTAGATGATAACTGTGAATAGAGATGGGATATTCAGGAAACATACTTACCACTTTGGACAAGTGTTGAAGTAACTTGACTTATTAGCCAAACCCTTCAATTTAGCTAACGCCGAAACTGACGTTATCCGGTATTTTCGAAACACTCCATGTCAGCCAACTGGCCATAGGACTGTTGGATCCACACAAGGGACAGAACTATGCGCACGATTTGATGCGAACTATATAACTCTCCGCATGCTAAGCATTTATTGTGAGACTGGTCAGACAATATCCCACGCAGCTTGCTATAAATCTGAAGCATGCAAAACTACAGTTGTTTTTAAACGACGACGTCTGTGGTAAATCCTAATCAAAATGTAACTAAGCTTAGTCTGTCAAGTAGTCAACAACTAAACAGTCAACACAAGGACAACAATAGCACTGGAGAGGGCAAGGACAGGTTGTGATGTTAGCACAAAATTAGCAAGTACATTTTAGTTTACGTTGGATAAGCTAACAAGCAAGAAGCAGTCAAACAATTAATCTATACAGCAACATCTTGATCGCTTTACACCAAATGAAAAATACACTGAAAATTAATACGTAATCTTAGAACTTCAAATACTTTGACAGCTAGATACTTAGCCAGTGTCATGTCAGTGATCCCCACGTAAATATTATAAATGGACTAGACTACTAACTTCCAACGGGTAACTTCCTGTCACGTGACGAAAACAAAACCTTCTTCTCTCACCACGAGGCATACTGAGGACCTCTAGCGCCAAATTATGGAAGCCCATGAGGGACTTTATTTAAATGAAAATGTAAATTTGAAAATGCACATGCAATGCCACAAAAGCATTATCACGTTCCACATTTCGGCTCGACAAAGGCAAGGAGCAGTAAATAAAAAAACACTGCAACTAAGTGAATGGGTTGAACGATACATTTGTCTCCCGCCTAACTTGTTTCTTGCAGTTGACTGACACTTTATAAACATGTCACAATAAAATGCAGATGTTTTATGCTATATAAATAATAACTATTGACCTGACATTTGACCCCTAAATTGCAGGTACTGCTCGTCGCCCATGTTTGAGTGAAACCAACTACAATGGTTATACAAAGGCAAAGTGCATGATCTACCATATGCATGTGTACATCCTACTTTCATACAGTTTTTAGGTTTATTATATGCTCAACAAAGCTGGCATGTCTCGCCTTCATGACTGTTTTTAGTATTATTGTCAATAAAATTACAAAGTAAAAATAAATAAATAACCTGAAACAATAAACTTCTTGCAACCTAAAGTGGGTTACAATCACATTCACACAAACTTGAAAAATGGGAAAAATATATTTCTTAGCGTGCCCCTAATAACGACTATTACCGAAAACAAAACAAAAATGCAGGCCTTGGGTTTATTGAAATTCCTAATTATTTCCATTATGGACTAATGTGTGTGAGTTTGGGTGCACGTGCTCGTGCTGTCCGCGTCAATTTCGAATGACTAACTTTTGAGAAAGGGGAAACTAAAAGACTCCAAATCAAGAAACATGAATAATGGATTATGATTTTTAAAGGATCTTTAAAAGCATCAATTTGTTTTGACCACATTTTTCCCATTCGACAGGGTCTATCTTGCTAAATTGCTGACGGGGCAGCATTTTCGATGTTGTAGCTAATTATCCTCAGCTGGATACAGTACAAGAGCATAACGCAGTAACTTCAGTAAAAACTGACGGAACATTGAGACCGTTATAGCCGGATTACCGTAACTGCTCTCATTGTGTTCTACCTTGGTTTTACAGCAGGTTTTGTATCGACTGCAAATTTAAATCTCTATTTTCTCTCAAATTAATCAAGATTGGAGCTAGACAATTAGTCACAGATGTGTATGAGTTATTTGAGACAAAATCTAAATTAAAATGCAATCATCCCGTTTGCATTTTCAAAAGCTCCAAAGGGCATTATGTGTCGATATTAAAATTAAAAATCAGTTTGGCATTACATTTCCAAAGTCCGATATGGCCATACTTCAGACACTATTCCAATATTGACTTAAACTTGAACATCCGTCCATCCATTAGCAGTACCGCTTGTCCTAATTTTCCATTTGTGCAAGCATTATTTATGGCACAGTTGAAATTTAAATGCAGTTGAATGGAAGCCCACTCGGGATTTTATTCAAATGATAATGTAAACTTGAAAATGCAATTCCACAATAGCATTATCACAATAAAATCCAACGATGTGCTGTGGACAATGTTCAAATGTATCTACGTATGGTACAATATGGGATATGGGTGATAATATGGAGGCAGGATCGTACCACTTTAGATTGAACCAAGCAATTTAATTAGAAGGTGCCTTATAAACGTCCAGATCCGTCTTGATGGAAGAATTGACGGATTGCATTTGGATGTTCATGTTCTTTCCCAAAACGTGTATAGTGACTTGAAAATGCAAATGCAATCTACTGCTAGCACTGATTTGCGTATTGCATTTACATTTTTGTCCACGGCACCGCTAAGTATTGAACATTAACTCCTTTAAAGGCAATGGAAAATGCAATTTTCTTTTCATTTTCAAATTGTTTGACATCTGCGTTTTAATTTTACTTGTGACATAAATAATACTTGCACATATGAAAAATTTGGATACATTCTAAAGTTGATTTTAATTTTCATGTTTAAATTACCATTTTAATAGTGTCCGCAGAAAGGCGGGGTAGGACTTGGAAAATTTTATGTCAAACAGCTTTTGCATTTGAATTTGAATATTGACATGGAATGCCCAATGGTGCATTTCAAAATGTGGTATATTTTGTCTCAAATAACGCATACTAATGTGGAAACTGATAATGCTATTGTGGAATAGCACTTGCATTTTCAAGTATACATTTTACGTGGAAAATGGTGGTCTTACATGATAATGAACTTCAATGGGTTTATAGACTCCCATAGGTTTCAATACTGCCCTCTGCTTGGGGCAGACATATCCGTGCCCCCACGAAGTGTCTGCTACATGTAAAGGCAGGTGTCCCAGAATTTGGCTTGTTGACAGTGATGTGAAACCTATGAAAAAAATAAGAACATTATTTTGTGACATATTATATATTTTATCAGAAGCTGAACTCATAGTATTGGTTTGACAACACTAGTTGTAGTTTTAACTTTAAAACTGACAAGATTCGTCAATCATGCAGCCTCATGTTTTGTCCACTAGAGGTCCCTCATTACCTGCAGCCATAAACAACTTTGTTTTTAACCTCAAGACTCCTAGAATATACAAAGTATGTTTATTAATTATTTCACAAACGTAAACAGCTTAACTGTATGTTGATATGCATACCACCACAATAACTCATTCTGCATTTAGACTAATACAGTTGCTGTGGCATTGTCTAGGCATATTTTGTCCAATGTTTTCCAATCCAATGCAAGAAATAGTTAACAGACAGAAAGAGTGAAACAAACTGTATGTGTGTGCGTGTGTGCGCGCACGCGTGCGAATGTGTGCGTGCAAGCGTGTGTAAATTCACGCATAGTTCTAAGAATGAATACTCAGACAACCCACATATAATTTAAAGGTGGGCTTGTGCTTCACATCTTCTGTGACCTATTTCGAAATGAATCACCACTGATAAAAAACAGGAATTGTGAGGATGTAGACCCCCTTATAGTGAACTGCCTTAACGCAATTCCATTGGCCTGTGAGACATAAGCTAAAGCTCGCGCAGTCCTGCGTGACAAAGAACTTGGCAAGAGTTTATTCCTTTGTGTGTGAAATAACGACCTTTTACTTTCACTGAATGGTCTCGAAAAAAAAACAATGCATTATGTAATAGAAAGGTAAGAAATTGTCATTGTTTTGTACATTGTTCGATCTCATCTGCAAAGGGGTAATTCAATCCAAATGTGTTTAATTTATATTTAACTTTACATTATAATTGAACTTTGTTGATTCGTAACTGCAGAAGAGAATATATATAAAAAATAACTGCTGGGTATTTGTGACAACATAATTAAAATTAAAATTACCGAATAACAATTCTCCCTATGAACAGAAAATAAAAACGGAGCATATTTTTCTTATTCATTTCTATTGCACTGCACATCAGCACACAAATCAGCTTCCTCTATAATTACTAGCCTTTTATTATCCCAGGAGTTCATCAGATCTTCTGAGTATACAGAGAACACTAATCCATCAAGACCCCACATATCTAATCGTCCCTACAGCTCCAGGCCTAGAGCCTTAACACACACACACACACACACACACACACACACACACACACACATGCGCACACGCACACAGAAGCACACACACTCATTAATTTACATTTTGAATCGACGCTTCAGGATTTCAGATGTCAGATCTTGTATTGACTTGTAGGTGCTGGCTGTTACCTAATGTGGCCCGCAAAGCTTTTGTCAGTAATTGCTGTTGTTCTTTTAGATCATCTTGCTTTTGTCAGCGTCATAGGGCAGTCGTGTTGAAACATCCGGTGGATAAATGTCGGGGTATTGATGCGACTCGCCACAAAGAGGCCAATTGATTTAATCAAACCTGTCTCATGGTGGGGGCGGGCTTTGGGAGAACAGAAGCCCCTCAATTAGGAGGATTTCGGTCCCGTTGGGAGCACTCCAGAAGAGCCCCCCCCCACCCAGTCCTCCCGGGCCTCCCGGCTGGATGAATGGGAGGTGTTGTGCGTTGTTCCGACGTCCACTCACAAGCCCGCCTTATAGCGGTGATCAGGGAAAACAAACCCACAAGCGCTGCGTCGCCGCGCGACAACGACAGAGGCCCCCATCATGCCACTCAAACCGAGGTAGCCTCCGACGACGCCATTGTGGTCGTCGCCGCCCCCCCCCCCCTTCTCCCCAAGCGGGGGCCAATTCCAAGAGGCAACAGTTGCCATTGTGTTGATTTTCCAGGTCAGGGAATCTATATTTACTTCAAGATAAATAAAGAAGGGTTTTGAAGGGGACAATGGGAGATGATTAAACGCTCGTCATCATCATCGCCGTGGGCCCTGTGCGTGTTGTGTGATGGTGGAGGGGGGGGGGGGGGGGAATGGCGGGCTGGAGCGAGGCATAACGAGGGGTACCCTGTCCTTGGCCAATTATTTCATTATCTCTGAATGGGGAGGCCACCCACGTGCAGCACACGGCTATTAGGTCAGCGGCACCCACTTGTCATTTTAGGGGGCCTGTGTGTGTTTTCGTGTGTGCGTTTTCTGTTTTCTTTTTTTTCGGGAGCGTCTGGAATCCGCGGCTTGTCTCGGAATGTCCGGCCGGTTTCGGAGCGTTCCTTGTCGTCTCAACGATCCTTTGACGGCCACGCTGGGCAGACGCGTCCCGACTTTAAATAAGGACAAGCGTGTTTTGGCGTCACTACGGATCCTTTAGGACACCTTGAAGACTGAACGGGGGACGTTGTGGCCCCCAGACGAGCTCAGAGATGCTGACCCCCTCCCTGCCCCCACCCCCCCCCCACCCCTCCTATCTCTCTCTCTCTTCTCCCCCATCATCTTCTCTTACTGCAGGGGTCGTTGCCATGAAAAGGGATCCAGGTGAACCAGGGGGGCGTGGCCCACAGGTGTTCCCCCCACCCTCCGGGACTCTACACCTGCGAGGGCCGTAGCGGGCGGGGGTGGGAGGGTGGACAGGGTATGTGGGAGGATCGGAGAGGGCACCCCAGCCATCTTTTCTTTTCTTTTTCTTTTTTTTTAAAATACATATGTACCAGCAGCTGTCAATGGGGCCAGAGCGTTTCAAAAGGAACCTGCGGTTCCCTCGCCCCTTCCAACAACGGGCAGTTTCCCCGTCCCTGTCCCACCTATTCAAAGCAGGGTATGGAGTGGGGGCGGGGGGGGGGGGGGGTGGGTCGTC
>JAVQJS010081039.1:0-13754 GCA_036024795.1 Galaxias rostratus
CCCCCCCCCCCCCCCCCCCCGGATGTGATATGACAGAGATAAGGGTGGCTAAATCACCCTTGGTAGAATTCCAGCTGGACATTATAGCTCATTCTCAGAACTGGGGTGCATTTCCATAGCTTTTATTTTCCCCGCCTGTGCGTGGGCTTTGCCCTGACCCCTGCGTGTCCTCTGGGAGCCTTGGTTATTCCAAAGATGCACACCAAGACATGAATGTGGATTGAGTTTCTTTTGATTGAAAGACAGCCAGCCCAATACTGTTTGAGAGACACGGCAGAGAGTTTCAAGGTCCTGCTGGATGGGGGTTGATAAAACCTTCCTCAATGGATCTTATCTACTGTTCTTTAAGGTTCCTACTATATAGGGTGGCTTCAACAGCACCATACAGCAGCTAGATTGATGTTCCAATTTACAGACTTTCACTGTCGGAGACAGACAAATATACAAATATTTTTAAGGTACTTTTTCGCAATATAAAGCAACGATAAACACAATAATCTAGGTAGGATTATTCAAGGTTTATATATTTTCTGAAAGTAATTACAAAATAGAGATAAAGAAACACTATCATTTTCTGTTTTTCCATTACAGTAATCACACCAATGAACATTCTAGAATTTTAGCACTTAAAACTTTACATAAAAACAAAACTCGATTTCAACGTGAAGTAAGGTGTGGGGACTTGACGGGCAACAGGGTTTGTGCCACTAATGCAACATCATGGTCTGTGGTGCTGGCGCACACAAGTTGTCAACATTCAACACCACCGTTACTCCAATTTCTCAATATGTATGTATGTCGCAGAGGCAATTTATCATGCTCTGGATGGTTAATTAATACATTCATTCAAAAACAGAAGCACAACAACACATATTAAGAGCCTTCGTGTGTGACTTATTAGACTCAAAGCTTTTACAGAATAGACTTTTCATGTCTATGGGATTTTTGTTGAACGCAGTTTATTTTTGACTATTCTCTATGCGACAAGGCAGCTTTTTAAATCACCTGACCGTTCTCTAGTCAAGCTCCCCTAATTCTAATGTGACTGGAAAGGTATGCTCTGCAATATAGAATCTTAAATGGAGCTGACGGAATAGTAAATGAACCACATCCATCTTTGTGACACTGCAGTGCAGTAAATGTACTTCCTTCCAGAACCCTCTCTCAGTGACCTTAGTGCCTTGAGCAAGGTTTCTGTAGCAGCCTCTTGTACCGAATTCCTCTTTGGAAATCTCTTCTAGCATCACCTCATCTTGCCCGCCAGGACACTTAGAAACACACCGTGCTTTCTGTCTAGAATACACTTTTCCACGTTGAGAAACTTTGTATTTCTTTTGCATATTATTAGGGATTGTCCATACATATTCACAGTTTCTATTTGGAGACGACTGTGGCCGAATTAGTTTCTGTCTCATGTATATTGTCGACCATAGAGTCATCCACTTTGTATTTTTGTCTTGTTAACTTACACACAGTGCAGGAACAGAGGGAGTGACTAAAGTTCACTTCCGATTCTAATTATTTCTAACAGACTTAACTTTGTTGATTCGTAATACCACATTAATATTTTCATGTTCAGCGACATCTCAAACCCTTAGGAAAATAAAGTATCCACTTTGCATTACTAAACGCCCCAAAGTTCATTTTTGTTTTTGTGGTTTTACCCTGAAAATACTTAACCACTTTTCCATAGAGACATTTAATCATAAATTATTGTTCTGATTGTTTATTCCCATAGCCATCATACTTTTGAAATACCTTTTCATTTAATATTTTAGTATCAAATTAAATAAACGCTAAAGGCTTCCAATATATTAAGATCAGAACATTACCATTCCCAATAGAGATTTTCTAAATCTTCTTAGATCTCGCATAAACCAACATGGTGATGCCATTTTTAAACAATTATCATACAGATTTTCATTTAAAAAAGCTGTTCAAAAACTTCCTTAAGCAAGAACAATTATGTAAATAGCAAGACCATCTGCTGAGCTAAAGAGGACCTGATAATAAAGTAAGTGTGATTGCCGAGGATGAAAACGACATTCTTCCCTCAAAGAAAAATTATTTGACTGTCAAATGTATCCACATTTTTATATTTTCTTATATTAGAGAGCACGGAACTGACCAATGTTGGTCACCAGGTAAATTTTTGCATCAGGACCACAAGATCCAGATAGTAGTCTTCACTCAATAGGTAGTCTTCACTCAAACCTTCCTCTGATGAAGCAAGTTTACCTCCATAGCATAATGAGCATCTCAAATAGACGGTTGGCACAATCGATTTACCAAAAGTCACCCAGACATCTTGCTTCTTCCCCCACAACATTTTTTTCCTTCTGTCTCATTATCAGCAATATGTCTGATCCCATCCAGATGTGTCCTCCTCTCAATGGCTCCACTGGCAGCCAGCCGCTCCAAAACCACTATAATTAGTCTGCCGAGTAATATCACATTACACTTGGGACGCCATTAACTTTTAATAACAGACTGCACCAGTAGCAGTTAGATAGATGGACAAAATATGTTTCCTGTCCCCGCCTTTGACATTTTGATTGTTTGTTTATGTTAGAATTTATGTTGATCAAGTCTGACTAATATGAGCAGTTTCTCTGGCTAGTAAATTCCTAATTATATAAAAGCTGCTTTGAACAGCAATCCTTCGCTGCTGTGTGAAAGTGGTGCCAGCTCTGTTCTGTGGCCGTTGTGTTCAGTTCACTCCTTTCGCATGAAAAGGTTCTGTTTGTTGGGTGTTTACATATTCAGCAACACACAACATTGACTCAATGTGCCTGCGTACAACATCAGCCAGCCATAAATTAATTACGGCTTTCTGCTCTGATGGGTACCCACCAGGAAGAGAGGGTTGTGTGGCGAGTCTTACAACAGGGTCTAATTGTTCACCTCTTCTTGAGAGGGGATTTTGTTCATTTGGATTGCCTCTTCTGGAACACAAATGCATGCATGGGTAACTGTCAAAACGTGTAACTTACAGTTATCCATGCTATGCATGTTTCATTCACACTTCATAAGCGGAATTATGGATAAGTGTTTTGTTTCCTCAACATGGAAATTGTATTCGGAGAACTTGTTTTTCACATTATTCTAATCCACTGCATTTACATATCTTTCATGATTTTAATGACCATATTCAGAAGTCATGTAATTTAGTAACCGTTTAGTGCACTAGCCATGGCCTCCTGTGATTATATGCAGTAACTTCAGTCTATTGCTAGAATGTACTTATTTCTTGAAAGGTCTGTAACACACATTGTAGAATCACGCAAATATACCAATGCACTCATTCACAACGACACACAAACAACATATTCACTGCAATGAGAAATCCTTTGTTTGTGAAAAAAACCACAAGCTTCTCTAGGGATTGCACCAGAGGACTCATAAAGCAATTGCAGTCAGAACATTAAGGTGCACTACCTGAGGACATCCCTCCGGAAGAAATCCCCATCCCTTCATCCCAAATAAGTACAATAAGAAATAGACACTTCTACAAACCATTAGAGCAAATAAGATCCTATTTAGCACTGCATGCTATGGAGCATGCCGATGGGTATAACCAAATTGCCTACTCCTCACTCCATCACAGAAATAAATACAAACACCGTCTGCTATGCGTGTGTGTGTGTGTAGCATGCATATTTGTGTGCATCGTTGTGTGTTTCATCAAAGCAGCCTCATTTCAGCTCACACAGAGCCTGCTTTAATCTCTGTCCTTGAGAGTAATCTTGCCTGTGTGCAAAATGGCTCACTTTATCAACAGGGAGGCAGCCTGTCTTGCGTAGTGTCTGGGAGCAGTAGCAATGCCTTCCTCACCACTGCGCCCAATGAGCCCATATAAGATCCTCTACTTTACCAGCACAATGTCTGTAGGAGAGAGCAAAGCAACTGAGAGAAATACAAGGCACGAGAAAACGCATACCAAAGAAATCTAGCTTCAACAGCACACCATTACAATAATCATAATGTAATGTTCTCAACTGCTTCCGATATTGCATCCACACTACATTATGTTGGTATGATTGACATTCGATCTAAATGGATCTTTGTCTGCCCTCTGGTCAACGAGGCGGCTGGGTCTGCTAGGTCTGAAGCCAAGACCTATTTCTGGCAGAGTTTCTCCACTGGTATGTGTGAGGGAGACAGGAGTCTGATCTCACAAGGTCCTGTCCATCCCAGACCGTCTGAAGTGCCAGCCTCATAATCTGCTTCTATTCTCTCCAAGTGATGTCAGGTCTTGAAGTCCACCATAAAGTAGTCCTTTCAATCTTGGCCTATCTAACTCAATTAAATTCTCCCGAAAGCTGTCTTTGCAGAGCAAAGAGGACATCATTACTTCTTGAGAGAGACAGTTGCGTTGGGTTAGCTTGGCAAGATGGTTTACAGGAGATGTTCTCTATATCAGCCAATTCCATGTGTTGCTTTACAAGACGGTAGAAAACAGCATGACAAAAAATTAGGCGATCAAACATTGGTTTGCTCCGCGGTGTCCAGTTCACAGAATATAACACCAGTGACCCCTAGTGGGAAGCTGTCCATTAAGTACGTATGCTCAGGAGTCTTGGCACACATTGACATCGAAGTTTTTCATACCGGATAGCTGTGGCACATTAGAGTCCGTTTTCTGCACTTCACAGAACCATTTTCTGTTTCATCAACTTCTTCACGGATTCAATGACCTGGGGAATTGACGATTTATAGATTTAGATTGACAAATTGTCATCTCCCTTTGTAATTTGCCCCTAAAGAAGCTAAATGCAGCACAATATTCAATAAATGAATAGGATTTGATATTGTCGCAAAGATGGCCTCTCCCCAACAGGGAAATTGTAAGATCATTATTCTACTCAAAGATTACAAATCCTCTGCGTTTTCGGTTTCTGAGATGAGTGACCTGATGAAAAATAGGGGTCGACTTTGTAGTGGGAATCAATAACAGCCATTGGGGGCTGAGAATCTCATTGTCTCTGTCTATACAGATGAGGAATATAAACAGAGACTGCACTAAATACATGTATTCTACGCATAATGCACTATTGAAACCACTGGCATGTGAGATTCCAAACCTTGTTGGATGTTTGTGCCAGTGAATATCTTGGCCACATCATGTTCCTTTTCGCCTTCGGCTCAGGCTGGTCATTAGCCTCCCAGTGTCTTACACCGTTAGGTCTAAATTGGGTTAAGGAAAACACGCACACAAACCAGGTTGAAAAACAGCGGAGAGGGCAGCTCCTAAATCGGGTCATCACTCCCCGGCAGAGCGTGTGAGGGATGTGCCTTTGGAATAGATTGCACTCTCCTGGCCCGTATCCCATAACAAGCGCCTTCCAAAGGGAGCGGTCAAAAGTCCATCATGGACACCCCCAGTGGTCATCCTCTCTAACCTCTCCTTGAGGTTAACGGAGGGTTTGATCAAGGGATAGAGCCGCCCCTGGTCGACTGAATACGGCTCGCTCCTTCTTTGTCCTCCGCTCCCCAAAGGCACGCGTTTGAAGACGGATACCAATTATGTGGCACTGGGGCAGCACAGATAGAACATGGCGGCGTGGATCTTTTTTCTAAGGATTGTTGAGGTAGCAGAATGTCTGGAGAAAGCTGGGCCGTGATCTAACACGTGTACGGGGGCATTTTCACTCACGGACAGTTTGAAGCCGACAGCTCTGGAAACTCCGACGACTGCATATTACGTCTAGTTATACAGCCAAACGCAATCTGTAAACGAATACTAATATAAGATTGTGCTGTGTGCTATTAATCACCCAATGATCGGATTTAATCATGAATACCCGTGACAGCAAGGTGCCCAGAGAGTCAATCAGGCTGACCTACATGGTGTTTGCTTAGTGTTGGGTAATTGTGGGTTTTAAAGTGTCTGTGGATGTTTGCCTCCAGGGGGGCAGATGTGTGGAACAGTCAGGGGAGTGTTTGAGGCTTGAACAGCTGGTGCGAGCAGAACAAAGTCACATTCACAAGTTGGACAAAAACTCATTTGAAAACGCTTTTGTCCTCAATTTGGTTTTACCCTCAAAAGGTTAGGTGATTGTGATGAAAACACTCCTGACTTACCTAAGATTTTGTGTTAATACTTTGTAAATTATCTCCCGATTACTCTAAATCATAATTCGATTAAATATAGTATTTTATGGTGTAGGTTTAAATACCCATTAGTACTGATTGTTACTTTTGTAACCTAACCTAAATAGGACAACTGGCAAGTTGGTCCCAGAAATGTGAA
Source organism: Galaxias rostratus (assembly GCA_036024795.1). NCBI lineage: Eukaryota > Metazoa > Chordata > Actinopteri > Galaxiiformes > Galaxiidae > Galaxias > Galaxias rostratus. The sequence goes on from JAVQJS010081039.1 coordinate 6,254, forward strand.
AAACAAAAAGACATTGCACGAATGGTGTAGTAGTCAGTAAAGTCAGTAGTGCTGAATCTTCAAACTCCGTCCTGAACAGGGTTAGCCTTTCAGTTGTAGCATTAGCATGGCTTTGAACGCGCTGGCAGGCTTCCAAAGATAAGTATAGCTCGGAACCTAATAATAATTAGTGTTTCAAACAAAAAAAAGAAAACACTACGGATTTTCCGACAATGCCAATCTGTGTCCTTAGCCCACATGTTTAATGTTGAACTGCAGCAATCAGGAATAATTACGATATTTAATGAACTGTGATTACAGTTCAATTACACTTCACAGGAAGACTCTGACAGTGTTTTGTGTACTGCGGATAATTTATCCATTAGCCTATATACAGTATGTTCACCATGCAGCCAATAGTGCAGTAAAAGGCCATTAGAGCAATTACAGGAGCGGTGGTTGTCCTGTTGATTTGTATCTAAAAGGGAAATAAATCAAGGCATCAATGGCTGGTGAGTTACTAACCATTCACACATTCAGTCTCTGTGCTAACAGCCTAACAGCCGTATCTAATATGAAAGGACTCTGTCAACCAACACAAGAGGCCTCACAGCCAAGTTGTGTGGAACATTAACATTTGGCAGCGAAGAAGAAACACATTCTCTTGCTACCAAAGACCGCTTAACTTGAGGAGGGAGGAGGGAGCCAAAGACTGAAAATAGGAGGGCACTCCAATCAATATAATGTTATTCTGATCACCACACCATTTATCGCTCGACAATCCAGTGGAGCACAAAGTGGAGATGTCAAGGAGGACGTAAGGTCCCTCCAAAATCCAAAGCCATCGCCTGGGTCCGCTCTCCAGCTCTTTATTGGGACGACCTTTAACTGCTTGTGTTGTTGTTTATTTTGTTTACGACACAGCCTTCAGATGTAACGACACGTTTCTTTAATTTGCATTTCGTTGTCTACAGCGGTATTGGATTTCATGCGTACACACACACACAAAAACATTTGCGTGCCTTCCTGTTTATTCCGAGAGACTCCAGATATAGGAGCCAGTGGGTGGGCGAGAGACAGAACAGTGCAGCAGATCAAACCATCACCTCCCTGTACCCATTGTGAGTGTGCACCTCAGGGGACGCCATCATTAGGAGAGCGGGGTCGCTGGCTGAGAGATGGATAACTCCGTTAGGCTCGGCAGACAGAGCGGCGGTGAAGACGGTACTGTTCAGACCCTCGGCACCCTCCCAGGCATCGCAAACCCAGAGAGATGCCGCAGGTATTGGCCCGCTCCTTTACTAATCATGATTAATAGCAACGCACAGGAACAAAACAAAAAGCACCCGCATGTCGAGCGTGTGTGGCAGGACCTCATAGGACATTCACTCGTTAACGAATGTCCTCTTGTTTAAACATCGTTGCTTTTTGTTTGGCCATCAGAACTGTCACTCAGTATTTGGGAGACGGCTAAATGACATACATTGTCTTCAGATTTTGATGAGCTGATTTGTTGATAGCGAGACAGTTATTTATTCCTGCGTGATACAAGCACTAACATCGCTGACAAAGGAAGGACCCAGGGACCTGCATTGCTTGTTGCAGCGTTTTCAATAGCGGCAGAGCAAGGTTTTCATTGTGACACTGAAATAGTACGCGTAGCCTCGCGAGTCCTGACTCCTCGGGGGCAAGAGCAAGACTTCGTGTTGCAAAGTTATAATAGGGATGGAAAATCCCTTTTAAGGGTTTGCATGCTAAATTCATTACATACATTACTGCCTGTGCATTATTTCATATACCAAATTTGCTGTAGTCAGTCTACGTAACAGAAAATGTTCATGTTGTGTCTCATCCGAGCATTGTGGGATACGCTGTACTCGTGATGCCGAGGGGTATTTGAATGCATGCGTGTTCATGCAGCCTTCTCTCAGGGGTAGGCGATTACAGCAATGGAGCTGAAGATGTTGTGGCCCTTGGGGGGCCTCTGGGAAAATGTGTTCCCACACCCAACAGGAAGGGAGAAGATTAGAAGTAATCAGCTCCTCCCACTGCATTCTATTATTCACCGTTTCGCTGCAGCCTGATGCACCCAGTGTTTTGCTGAGGACAAAGAGCTTGCAAAGCCTTTGGAAGCCGGGAGACGATGGGACGAGGGAGACAGCGTCGTCTATATTGGTATTATGCCAACAGACAACAATGGTTTTTTGGCAGAAGCATACACAGGCAAACTTCAGCTTGTTTGTGGGTTTTGTTTTAATAAGAAGCGGAGCCCTGCGCGGTTAGAGGAAGAATATGACTAGGTGTCCCGTGTGCTGTACCCGTTATGACGAATTGAATAACAAAGCACAGAAATGAACACACACTGCTGCTGGCGATTCTTTATCTTTTTCATCAGGGGATGTTCTGAGAATCAGGATCAGCTCATATCTTTTTTTTTGCGTTTGAACATTAATTCCGGAGGGGAAAATGCATGAAGCCAATGACCATCATTTATTTGTGATATTCACTTTAGAACCTTACTTTACCCTGGCCTTTCTTTCACTCACCTTTGATGAAAAAAAGAAGGTGGATTATCACCCTCTAGGACAAAGATGAGAAGGAAAAACTTTTTTTTTTAAACCTGCAAGCAATTATACACAGACCTTTGGGTTAAGTATATCGATTTGGGCAAATATAAACAGAAATCCAGGTTCAATTAAGTGATAGATTTTTCATGCCTCCTTGATGAGGTTTCATGGAAACCTTACACAGTGCACTTTCTCTGTGAGAGAAGAGAAAAAGTGAGGGGCCTAATTAGCAAACGTTACATCCCCACACGATCTATCCGGCTTCTCTGCCTGTCTGGAGGTCAGAGTGGGCTTGAATTATTGATGGCCGAGTAGTGCCAAGATATCATTTAATATTCCAAATCCAGCCATCCTGTGCCTCTGTAGGGAAACCAGCAGACAAACAAAGTCCTCCCAGTCATTGCCCAGTAACGTGCTCACGTTGGCAGTGAACTGAGAGTTGACGACCTGACAATCGTCAATGCCGTCATGATCACAATAAAAAAAAAACAGAGGCATTGGCCCCTCGCAGCCTCACTAAAGAGCATGTTTGTGTTTCCTCAGGAAACGTCCAACGAGCAAAAGCGCTTGAACCCAGCCATGGCCGAACACTTCAATGTGAATGGATAAAGACGAGAGAGGAGCAACCATGGGTTGAGGGGACGGTATAACAGTTTGAAATCATCTGGCGCTGTCAGTTTAGGGGGACATGAGAACGCTGCTGTTGGCTTTGCCCGGGGCTGATGGGAGGTATTCCTGACAGACTCCTCTGTCCCCTTTCATCCCCCCTTCTCCTCTAGCACGGGCCCAGGCCACAGACACCGACGTCTCTCTCTTCTCCCTTGTTGGCCGCGCGAGGCCCACACTCTGATAGCTGCATCCCCAGACAGGGCTGCCAGTGGAAATGCATGTAATGACTTCATTAGTGACCTGAAAGGCTTGTGCTCCCTTTCTTAATGAAGCCATTTGGAATCGTGCAAAATGGTTCATATCTCAGGTCTTTCGGTTTGATTACAGACTCATTGGTGTGATCATTCTTTGAATGAACACACAACACGGGGAGATAATTTGCATGATAGAAATTTATGCTCTTGTCTTGATCATTTTATGCCATTAGGAGGATAGCGTGCAATGTGTAATGCATCCTGCTATGTAGCCTATTAAACATTTACTTAACAGCGTTGCTCTGTAAATATGCAGATTTAATTGCATATTGTTATTAAGCCTTCTCATTCCTCTGTCCATGCATCAGGGTAATGCACAAGTAATGCACAGCAACTGATATATCTGTGTATACCTCATTGCAGGCCATAGTAAGTAAAACCAGAGGGGGCTATCTGCAGAGGACTTGAATACCACTGTGGCCGTCTGTGTGTCCGGGTGCAAGAGAGACACAGGAAGGTCTTTGACTAAGTAACAGGAACATATCTACACTCCGATTCTGTTTAGCCGGTGATTAGACTCTGCCAGAGCGAATCAGCCCATCTCGTGCTGTAAGCGGTTTGCTCCGGCGCCTGTCTCGTTGACGTCGTCGCGCCGTAGCCTGCCTCGTTGGACACGCGCCGAATGGCCCAGGCGGCTGAGGGTGCAGGGATCATGCGTCCCCCTGGTTTCGATGCCTTCGTTTCCCCTTTTCCCTTGTTACTTCACAAGATGTTGCAAACGTATACTCTGTTTGAAAAATCCTCGCTGCACCATCAATGTGGGGAATGCATACATCAAAACAAAAGTAGATACACACACTTGTGGGAGGGTTCAAACGCACTTCTCTGTTTATTAGCAGACAGTCAATTAATTGGTTTGGGGCACTTGGAGAAGATGCATCCGCAGGCAGGATGACCTCACAGTCGTTAGGGCTAAGATGCCGTGTTTCGTCCCGTTGCTGACTGTGTGACGGTGAAACCACAGGCTCTTAACGTGCTATTGTCATACAGCTGTTCTCTCGCTGACTGAGATGAACAGACAAGCTGACCTTTCAGTTTCTGTTGCTGTTAAGACGTTGCAGAGCACTGTGGGTGCCAGGCAAACGCACGGGATAGCTGAACCATAGAGGGGTATTAAAAAACATGATATTCATGCTGCTTTCATGGATTATTTTAGGAATTACCTTGATGAAATAAAGAGATTCAATTATTTTTTGCCATTAAAGTAAAAACCAAGTTAACCTTTGTGAAGCTAACAAAGTTCTCTCCTCAGTTTATATCTTGGAGGACAGAAAAAATTTGTCACAGCCCTTTAAGTTTAATAGGGTCCATTCTGCCGTAGTCAGTTTAAAATGTGTAATAGAAAATGAGTTCATTTAAAATTTCAAAGTGGATTGATAAGGCTCTGAACCAGCCCCAGCCCTCCTGCTGCGGCCAGCCCCTCTGAATTACATTAAACACGCATAATGTGGCTTCTTATCAATCAGCCAGCTAGTGCAGCTGTTTATCCAGGAAGAAGTGGGTGAGAGATTATAGAGTAATCAGGGTGGGCTGTCTAAATATGGTGGGAGTTGGAAAATAGAAATCTGAACAAACGGACATATTCCCCGATGATGTGCCGTGGGTGAACAGACGCCACGCACGCCACCTCACTGTTTCGATAAGACCAACAACGTATGTTATCCACGAGTGCAGCATCAAGTGTCAATGTGTGGCGTGTCAACTCTCACGACGGAGTCCTAACGTGCTGATTCGCTAAGCAGTCAATGATCAAAGTCAATCTGGTGCCGGGCCAAAAGGAAGGGCTGAGCTAAACGGCTTTGGGTCTATTTCCGTGTCCTTTTCCGAAGGTCGCCGTTTTAACGCAAGACACAGGCTTCTTATCTCCTCCTGGGGCGGCTTCCCTTTGCCTCCATTAATCAACCAGTCTTAGTTACTGCACAGTGCAAAGCTCTGCGGCATGGAAGTCAACACGGAGGGTGGTGTGTTTGCATGTAAACATATGCACATACATTTTTTTCCCTCCATAATTCCAAGGTTTTGTCTGAGAGGGTGGTGAGCAACTCTTAAGATTCCATTGCTCCAGAGATTTGGCGAGATCAGTTCAGAGGCCTTGAAGAACATTTCCAGACCGGTAGATTGAATTAATCTATGGTCTGGCACTACACCAAGATGTAACAGTGGCTCATCTCAATGGAATTAAAGAACATTGTTTAAACTCAGAGGTAAAACAATCTTATGAATAGAAACAGATTAAAGCATTAAACCTATTGAAAATGATCCTCAATCATTTTTTTTAACGGAAATGAACATGCTGTACGTTTTGTTCTCAAAGGATGCTCACCGTCTATTTATTCCAGAACGTAGTTGGTGTGCCTGCGAAAAACCACCACAGTACAAATGATTGAGGCCTTCCTATTGATAGCATTAACGTGGAAGGCTTTGATGAGGGCTGCAGCACATCACAAAGGCAGAGCAGAGGGAAGCGGTGGGCCTGGACAAAGGAAGGGGAAGTGTGATCATGGTCGCTGACTCCACGCGGCCTCCACGGGCTATTCGGCAGGACGACACATGATAAAGTGGGGGGTAGGTGGGCACATCCATCGACAACACCATTGGCTCTCTCTGTGCCCTATCTTCTCCTCTCTCTCTGTCACTGTCTCAAGGTGTAATGTACTGTAAAATGGAGCTTGCTTCAGTAAGCCCCTTTTATTAGTTTTTCTTTTTATAGGGTGTGATTTGCACAAATAATTTTCTGGACTCCATATGTTTGATATGGGCCAGCGATGAGGTTTTCTTATTCAAATTGCTTCACAGGCGGTTAGTGGGGGAAACGAGAGGTCTCTAATAGGCACAAATGGCACACGGGGATTATTATTATTATTTTAAAACCTATCCCACGTTTCACACACTGTGAGATTTCAATTACACGTCTTATATGAACATGCATATAATTCAATATCCATACACACAAATAGGTTGCTGTTTTTGCAGGGCACATACTCAAATACAAAAAAGAAAGGACGATCTGACGTAAGATTAAGGCCTCATCAAAGAGATGTACATTGTTTGATACGGGCCTTATAGCCACGTGCACTCTGCCCCTATTGCCCCGTTTCGGGGGGTTGATGTTTTTCATCTTAACCCCCTGACTCCTGCTACGTCTATCATGAAAGGAATTGAGACCAGCAGGCTGCTGGTAATTGTTGAAAGCCAATCCATAATGAATGAGTGTGGTTGATATTCTCCTGCCGTTCAGGGGTCTGCCTCTTTTTTTTTTCTTTCTGCTGCGAAGTCACAATGAAGGTAGACTGTTGGCTTGGCACATCTGGAGCCGGTGAAGTAGAGGGTGCTTTGATCAGACCTTCCCAATGACAGCCCTGTGTGATCCTGCATCGAGCTGACAGGGCGAAGCGAAGAGGAGTGGGTGGCGATGTGGAAAAGGCCAGAGGTGGAGCGTGAGGGTGGGGCTAAGGAGGAGCCAAGCTACGGGAACACGCAGGTGGAAAGTGGAAGGGATCTTGAATTATATATGCAAGACAAGCAGGCGTCCTTGATACTGAGTGGGGGAAAAATCTACTGTGTCAGGCTGTTCAGTCAGATATATGTTTTGAAGCTTGTCAGTGAGCTAAGTCACTTGTGAGCTGAACATGTATACGTCTTTTGTGAGTAATTATAAACAATAACGTAGCAAAACTCGGCACGCTCACAGGCTTAGATTGAAATTGTACCCCTTTAAGCCAATAGGACTGTACAAACAGTACACATGAGAGCATGAGACTAAAGAAATGGTGGTAGCGATGAGGGAACATACCGGACTGTCCTTGGACGCTCTTGTCGGATGCTATGGCCATCCTTAATGGAGTGGCTGCCTCTTTCTAAAAGCTTCTAGTTCATGGAGGGTGAGTGTTTGTTGAAAATTTTGAAGTAAATGCCTGTTACATCCTAAGTCTCTCAAATCAAGGTTCAAGGTTCAAGGTTTCAAGGTTCAAGGTTTTTTATTGTCATATGCATAACTATTACAGAGGCAAAAGTATGCAATGAAATTCTTGT
>JAVQJS010081042.1:0-28379 GCA_036024795.1 Galaxias rostratus
ACACACACACACACACACACACACACACACACACACACACACACACACACACACACACACACACACACACACACACTCACACTCACTCACACTCGCACACACACACACACAGACACACACACACACATACACACTCAAACACATACACATGATCCCTTTGCAGTCTGCTCCAAATGAGCATTCAACATTGCGGAGCCATCTGTTTTGGCATCTCTCAATGGTCCACTTAGTGGAGAGTTTTCCTTGGCTGTGTTCTGGGCTCGGCCAGGCTGAACAGAACTAGAGCCAGGACGCACTACTGACCTGCTGTACCAGAGCCAGGGAGTACTATATTCTCTCCAACGACAATTAGAGTCTACCTGATACGATTCAACTTCAGCTCCCTGCGACTCTGCGTTGCTTCCTTAGAGAATCATTTTTATTTTCCAAAAGCACTGTGGGCCGTTACCACAGGCTATACTGGGGCTTACAGTATTGGAGAGCCATACATTTGGAACCATTAATAGAGCGGGTATTGTGTGTGCTGCTGGAAGACCTTACGCCTGCCTTCCTAAAGACATAAGGGGTTCACCCCAATAATGCATGAGAGTCAGGAAAGGGAGATAAGAGAGAAGGGAAAGATCTGCATTATTAACTGGGAAGGAGTGGGGCAGTGGGAAAACGGGAGCATGGAAGTGCTTTGCTGAGGTCTGCTCCAGATCGGCATGTGCGTGCCAAAGCCGCTGGCCTCTCTGGTCCATGTTACAAAGCACCTCAGGAGAGTACACTCAAGCTCAGCTCTAACCTGAGGCAAAACACGTTGCTCTGTCCTCTGGAATGACTGGAATTTCTATGACATGTAGGAATGTAATGTGCCGACAATGGGGTCGACTCGTTTCTGTCTTGCATCTTCTTACAAACCAATTTACCATCTCCGCACATAATCAACCATGATATCTTGGATGACGCCTGAGAAAACTACAGAAAAAGATTGTGATGAATCTACCGACTGCTGTTGTTCTTTTGAGCTCAAATTGGGACTGATGAGAGCGATAAGGGTTATACTTTTGTTTGTTTGATTTCAGTCATATCTAAAACCACAAATCCCATTGGAGATTGCTTGGTTTATTCAGAACTTTGAAAGGACAATTTGCTCTCCTAGCATAGCCTCCTGATACTGGCTATAAAAACGCAGATCCCTCAACCCACAACTGAGGAGAAAGTGCTGACAGCACAGAAAGATGGAATATGAAATGTGAAATATTGAAACTGAAGCCAGGTCTCTTAAATAACTGTGATGACATGTCGCCTGTGTGCATTGTGCAGCGTGCACTATGCAGAATTTCTAATGAGGATTTGAGTCCTTTGTTGAGGATGCTGCTGGCAGGTACTTTGACAATAGCCCCTCGACTGGCAGAAGTGAGCAGGAGATATGGATCAAGGAGAGCGCGGGATTGAGCTGCTGAGGACTCAGACAGGCCGTGATGAATTCTTCGTTTGAAATTTACTCATGGATTTTAAAGCCTCATGAATTATTATGCAAATTATCTTTTGCATTCACTTTTTTCTCCTTGCACATTTATTAGGCGGGGTAAAACAAAGATAAAGCTGAAAGGAGCGCGATAAAAGCCTTACTGGGAAAAAGGCTAAAAATGTGTTGGGGAAAATGTGCCAGAGATTGGAGAGTAATCCCTTTGCAAATTCTCAACTAGTGTGGTTACATAACGGCTAACCGTATCCAGGCAGGGTTGCAGGGAGAGAGAGAGAGAGAGAGAGAGAGAGAGAGAGAGAGAGAGGGAGAGAGAGCGACAGACAGAGAGAGAGAGAGAGAGAGAGAGAGAGAGAGAGAGAGAGAGACGCATGCAGTGAGAACAGGAGTGGATATATTGGGGGTGAGCTATGCCACCATCTACTACCACTATACCAGGGCACAATGGAAGCGGATGAGAAGCAACATGGTGTGTGTGTGAGTGTGGATGTGAATGCGTGTGTCTGCGTCTGTGTGTGTGTGTCCCACTGGCATCGATTAGGTTCTTACAGAAACAGATGGCAACACTGCAGAATGAGTTCCTCTTCCATTTGGTTTCAACAGACACACAGAAAACAGGACTGCGTTGGTATTTTTATTTTTTTTATTTTTTGTCGAGGTTTTGTTCTTTTCGGCTGAGTGGCATCAAAGCATTGCCCCGGTGTTTGAAATTCATTGAAAGCCCTGGATAAATAATTCAGGTTGGGCTGTTCTGGAAGGGAAGGGCTGGACGTGGGGTGGTCTCGGCCCCTGCTCAGCTGCTTCTCTCAAACACACATGGCCTTCATTCCAAAAACATACACTCACATTGGACAAAGCCTCTGTCCCTCATAATGAGCATCTGTGGGGAGGATTATAGGAACCAAATGGTAACGAGACTAAATTATGCTCGACTGTGTCTGAGCATGAACATTTTAATGAAAGCGTTTGCCTTGAAATCTTTTTTCTTATTCATTTGCTTGCCTTGCACCACAGCGACAAAACATGCAAACCAAAAATCTCCTTATTCAAATCTATGATGGTGTTTTTCGAAGGACTGTCATCTGGTAGGAAACTTTCAGTGCATCCTTAGCTGTTGGCTGTTGGCAAGCAGCAACCTGCTATGAGGGATCAGGCGTGATACAGGGATGCTGGAGCCAAGCATGCCAACACGACAAGAACATGGGGGATAGATCAGCACATCCAAGGCGCTATTAGGCCCTCGAGCCTTACTCAACAGTTCTGGATGTGCTGCCACATACATATCTAGGCTGTAGATGACATTGACTGGAGGCTATGTATTTCTAAGTGGTTTTAGTTAAGGTCATTCATCAGGGCTACTGTAGCAAAACAAACCTCTCAATGCAGCCTTATCTGACCATTTCATTGCTAATAAGAAGGGCATTTTGACTTTGCATCATTGTAACAGTATGCTATCTCGCAATGATTACATGGAAATTTTTCTTTGCAGAGACAAGGATCAGGACCAATGACTGGGAGCAGCAAACCATCTGCTGGACAAGGTATGTTTAAATGCATAGTTTTTGTTTTATCAAATACCACACATCATGCCTGTATGACTAATGTCCGCTCGCATTTCTCTCACAGCTTGAAGGACGCACAGAGTGCCTCTAAATCAAATCAACAAAGTGGGACTAAATTGTGTAATTGCATTAAGTTAAAGCATAATATGCATGAAGTGTGAGAGTTTTTCTTTGGCGTGCTATTTCAGTCAGACAAACTCATGTGTCTTAAACATTTATTAAATGTGAATACAATTCACTTTGGCATGGTTAGGTCTGCAAAAGATCCCTGCCGTGAGATACTTCGGTCCCCCTATTAAGCGGATTAGTCGACCCGCGTTGGCAGTTGGGTTTAAAACAGGTGAACAGGTGTGTGATGTGATTAGTAAGAAACAAACTCTTTTACAAAACAAAAATTTCTACTCATCTGGCCTCCAACAACGTTGAGACCATTTGAAAACAACTTCTAATATGCTTTTTTTTTTTTTTTATTCCAGTTTCTGTGGATACTATGTATAATTGAACATTTGGAAAACGATGACAACCACAATTTACGCATGGCACTTGCTTTTTGCTGGCCCAGCTTTCTTTTTTCTGCATTCTCGTGTGCATAGAGATGTTTTGTAACACGAAGGTCTTTGGACAGGGAGAGGGAAAAATATCGGTTTTGCTAGATTTCCTTGTATGTGTGGAAAGGGCCTTAGAGTTGTATGCATGAACTTTAGCTCCATTTGCCACATACAATTTAATTAAGGTTGAAACCATTGTTGAAATGTCACAGAAAACAATTTTTATTGCAGATGCAGAAAAGCTGGCTTATGGAAAAGACAATTTATAAGTACAGCTACATTTATTATGTTGCTTTCGAGAAAGGAAAAAGGCAGTAATGATGACAGTATATTTCTCTGCTGCGGACACAATTCCTGTCGGGAATTCTCAAAAAGACCTACTTTTCAAACTGTGCCACGGCAATGTTTTGATTATAATGTAATACAAATCCTTTTAGTGACAAATGAAAAATTAAAAAATTTGCAAGGATCCATTGATATCCACGTTGTCACATATATGATTGAGAATGAATACTACACCAAGAAAATACTTTTTAAAATGATCCAAGCAAGAAAGCATCAGCAGGAAGCAATACATCCTTTGTGTGTTTCTACCTACACAGCAACAGTATTTAAACCTTGCATGAAAGTCACTTCAATGGACTTCCAATTGACAGGACTATCCAGCTGACTGTATCTACAGTACAGGTTGTATTGTTAAGAGGTTTTGTCTATGAGAAAATCCCACTCCTTTCCATTAGTAGTTTTGACAATGTTTAAAAATATTATGAACTATATAGTCAGTCATGTCTAAAATGAAACTTGACAGTGGCAGCGGCTCATGTAGGCTAATATCAGCCCTCCATCTCTGTTACATTTGCTCTTTGTCCCAACTGGACTTTAAATCTCCATGTACCAAGACACTATACTATCATGGTCATGCAGCCTCACCCTTAGGGGAACACCATGCAGAGAGGAAACCTCTTATCCCAGGTAATTGAATTTGATAGGACAGTGAATTACATTTATTTTACATTTGCCCATTTTCACAGTCCTATTTCAACCTTCTTTCCCATATCCTTCGGTGAAGGGAATTACTATCTGCCTCGTGCCCATGCATATCACTATATCGCCTTTACATAATATTTGCATTTCATTTAAATATTCAAGACAGATACGGTGGGGATACATTTCATCTAAGTGATTTGCATGAAACAACTGAGAGAGAAAAACTGTGGAGAGAAGAGAAGCCCCCCCTTTGAAACACTGTGTGTACTGTATAGTGTGGTGACTAGTGTGGACACGTAATAATGTTAATCTGATTGCAGCCTGGTATTGCAGCACTTTGTTGCACCAAGGCAGTGGCACTCAAATTTCCTCATCAATCATGCTCCCTTTGTCTCTGAGCAGCAGGAATCTCATAGACACCAATTTGCTTCTGACCTTTTATAACCTTGCAAGGAAATTAGGCCATTATCCACTGTCGTAAACTGACAGAATCACAAACTGAACTGAGTTTCTAGTTTATGAAAGCTAATAATGAGTTAGAATCCTCAAGAATCACTGGCCACTGCAGCAGGTGTCTAAAGTGAGTAGTGCGTGCGTGCGTGTGTTTGCGGTCCTGTGAAGTGTGCAATTGTGTTAAGGTTTGAGGAGGACATGGGTCTGCCCCACTGTTCCCCAGATGAGACAATCTATCTGATTTGGAGTAAGATACATTGACAGACATCCATTTGTCCTCCTTTGTAATACAAAAAAAACCCACTTGTACATTTAGAAAATTACCAGTAACTGCAATCCTGTTGAAAACCGGAATGGAATGTTTCTGTACCTATCAATATGTTCCATGGGGCTATTTGGAGAATGGCTGGTGTTGTGGCCTTGACCCGGTAAAGTGTAGAGCAGTGGAAAATCACCTGGGAGGACTTGTGGGGAATGGAATCCACAAGATTTAGCTTCATTGTTAGGGTAACCTGCGCCTACTGCCAACACTGACAAATATCAGCCATTGGGTAGGTAAGGATCCAACTTGCCCCCTTCTGTGGCTGAACTGCTAATTTACAACACATTATGGCTGGGTGAAAGACGAGCCTCACTCAAGGAAGATACACCTGTCGCTACAATCAAGTACTAAAATGGTTGGCGGAAGCAATAGAGCATAGGTGCTCAACAGTTAATGCCCTACCAATTGGAGCAGAGAGCGACATGCACCACATTCACTTTGTTATGGAGGGAAGTCTGGGAAAGAAGAGTTATAGAGCCAAACAAAGCTCAGGGCAGCTGAGGAGAGTATGTGATTGGAAAATGCTTGCTGATGTCGACCAACAATTGAGTGTCCCATCGGAGATTGCAACAACTAACTTAAGACCAGACTTATTACTCTGGTTAAATACACAGTAAATTGTTTATTTTATGGAGCTAACAGTCATATGGGCAGAAGCAATAGACCAGGCCTATGAAAGAAAGAAACTCCGCTATAGTGAGTTAGCAGCTGAGGCAGAACAGCGAGGTTGAAGACCAAAGTGTGTCCTGTGGAATTTGGATGTTGTGGATTTGTGACAATGTCAACAACCAAACTATTTAACGAGCTAGATGGATATGGCAAAGATTTGTGCTGGGCCATAAAAGCTATATCAGATATTGCAGACAGAAGTAGCCAGTGGCTGTTGCTGAAAAGGGATCTTACATGGGCACAAAAGAAAAGAACATAATGCTGAAAAACCAAGGAGTGGTTTAATCTAACAAAGATATAAAAGGCAAGTATTTCCTGCGGAGTGTCATTTATCAAAGTCTGCAGAAACAGAGTAGGAAAAGATGATATTTTTTCAGCTGGTAAGCATTCCTGCAGAGTTTGCATTGAAAGCCTATAGGAATAGGGACTGGTGTTGGGGTATCTCTCAGTTGAATAAACAACACATTTTGAAGAAAAAAAAAATCTGTCCATGCTGAGAATGTGGTGACTCTGAGCATTGCTCTCTGTTGAGCCTTCTGGAGGTGTCTTGGACTCAAATCAACCAAACATCTAGTATGGAGGGTGCCTTCCTGAAAACCCCTATGCCATATTTTCTCTCAACCCAAGTCCATTCAAAAAAAATTGTCTGTTGAAGTGCTCCTCTTGGAATATGGCATAATGAAGATTATATCATCCGATCTTGTGTATATTAACAGTCATGAAATGTGCATGCGTTTTTATTATGCAATGTAGTTTCCCAAGGACGTCACGGGAAACAGCAACTTTCATCTAAACGTATGTTTCCTTTTGAGATCAATGCTAAATGTCACATGTTGGCAAAGGCACATTGCGTTTACACAATTTGTGCGTTATGTACTTGTGTATAGCATTTTGTATGTTACACTAATAACATTGCTGCATGAGGAAAATGGCTGAAGAAATGCACCTCACTCACTGATTATGACACCCTACCTAGGATTTTAATGAAACCATTGCTTGTTGAATCATTCCCATTAGCTAGACAGTTTTAACTGTCAAAGCATGTCCCTTGTCATAATTTTTGGGCACGTTTTTCCTTTCACATTAATCAAAAATCTTATTTTATAATTTACTGTCAATGAAAACCTTTACATTCTAATTGTCACACGTTCAGATAAAAGAAAAAGGTATTTGGACAAAGGAAGATTTGAACAAAGAAATGTATCCCACTGCTGCATCCATCTGGATGGGAGATTAGAGGCTCCTGGCACAAAGAATCGTTTATCCACAGATAATAATCCTTTGATTTCACTAATCGTCTTTCTGGTTTAGGCTTGCAAAAAAGAGAGCTAAATTCAGTCTCTTGAATAGAATTTGAATTATTATCATAAGACTATAGAAGTCGCCTTGCTGACAAGACAATACATTCAGTATGAGGATAAAAACTTATAATTAAAGAAAAGAATCATCAAGGCCCAAGAGTTCAAGAGTCCTAAGAGTTTGGATCCCCATCCGATCGGATTAGATTTAGAAATCAAATATTTGGTGATCCTGGTTGAGACAACATCCAGATTTAATCAGGGAATTTCAAAGAAACTCAGATTAGGATCACCCAGATCCAGATTCAGCCTTTTCAAAAGAACCAGACCCTAAATATCAATGCTTTAATCCTATCTGTCCACCACTTGGACATGAAGAACAACACAAGGAAGACAGACAGCAATAAAGCCATTTATTAGGGATATAACAAGGAATTTTATTTTCTGAATTCATCACTTGCTTAAAATTGTATTGCAAGTGTAATGAAAGATTATTAATTGAATTGTGTAACAACAACACAAATATTTACGGATTCGCTTCATTCAATGGGAGCTATAGAGCGACATACACTGCAAATGAGAATTAAAATACATGAACATTTATCAAACATACAAATTAGGTTCATTTCTATTTACAAACATTATTTTCTTTATTTATTAGAACATTGCGTTTTATCAATGAAGTGCATTTTCATCAGGTGATCGACTATAAATCCTTCAGTGGGATCAAGGTAATCCAAATGTTTTGTATCAAACTGATCCCCAAACCACGTTTTAGTTCTAAACTATCCGTTTTGAGGATTTGGTCCTGATTACATTTAGGATCTGATCTCCTAATCTGGTCGGATATCATAAGAATCTCTATCCTGTTTTTTGTTTTTAAGCAACCCAAAATCTAAACCAGATCCAATCGGACAGGAGTAAAAAGGTTTTAACCCACTGGCCCAGAGGATTGTGCTGAAGAACCTTTGTGAAGGCAAAGCATTTTTGTGTACTTATCTCAGTAGGTTTTCCTATTCCAAATTCCCTTGTACACCTATCACTATCGGGCATGATGGATGTAGTCTATGTAGAGATTGAGGAAACAGATGAAACCACAAGATGGTAACCTTATTTGATTCGCATAGGTTGGGCGTGAGGGTGGTTTCAGGAAAAGGTGCATGTATCAGATGGTGCTCTCATTGTAATAGTACTACTGCTGCCATCTCTAAAAGGGAATCTTTTGCCTCTTTCCAGATGAGAAGAAGGACGTCCAAGCTGAGGACTTTGATATCGACATGGGGGCTGCAGAGACAGAAAAGGCTGCTGTGGCCATCCAATCCCAGTTCAGGAAGTTCCAGAAAAAGAAGCAAGACGTGAAATCTTAGAGGGATGGATACCGGGGCCAAGCTGTCTCTTATAGGCTGGTCTGCACCAGTCCGGTGGCTTGGTCGTGCATGTCATTAAAACGGAATGGTCATGGACTCAACAGAGGGGTCAAATTTTGGGGGTGGGAGTGGGTCAAAAACGTTTTCAAAGCTTGAAAGGTTTGGGGCTCACTGATAACTTTGTGAAATGAAATATGTAACTTATGAATTGACTGCTGTATCCATTTATTCCAACTCACTAACTTCTTGGATAGATTCTTTCCAAAAGCTTTGGCCATTAATTTTTTTTTTTTTAAACTGTAATAATGCATCAAATGAATAATAGTATTCCTCTTATGTAGATTTGATTATATATCAAAACAGAACTAGTTTGTTGATTAGAGAAAGTAATCTAAAAGTATGTATAGCTCAATGTATAGGTCAAATAGATTTTCGTATTTACACCATCGCAATTGCGTTTCTTTGAACTGTTTGCCGTGAATTCAAGTATTCAGTTTTCAAGGAAGTTCTATCATATCAATATAATGTTTCCATGAAGTTGGAAAATAAACCCAGGTATTACAGTTTGTTGCACAGTGTTTTCATATGACTGATGCATACAATTGAATCCATCTGCAGCTGACATAGGGCTTAATGCATCTTTCACGTTCAAACTAAACAGACTTCTAATTTTATTTTATTTTCGGAAGCAAATAATTTTTATCTGTATTTTGATTTTAATTGATGTATGTTGTGCTTTGTGAATTGATTGTTCCTTGTAAGCCACTGTATACCCCAAACCCTTAAAAATGCACGCACACACACACACACACACACATACACACACACACACACACACACACACACATAAAACAACACAAACATACACACCACACACAAACATATCTAGTATTCATATATATATACATTAATAAATTTGTTGGAAAGAGGTATGAAATGAGTCAAAGCGTGTTTTTCCCATAAATACTTGCTTTCTCTGGAATATGACACAGGCTAAAACTAATTCTGCACCACAAAATATCAATAAAATGATGTAGAAAGGCATGCAGAAAAGCAAAAGGTCACCTTTGAGATGAAAGAGACAGGTTACCCAATGAAATGTAAAGCGTCTCGTTTCAGGATTATATGAAGTCCTGATTTTCATAGACATGCTAATATCACGTTAAATATAAACGTGATATTACTACTACAGGTGGAAAAAATCAAACAGTAGTATGAGCTTTGGAAAGGACTTAAGACAGCTTAAGAATCACACAAACTGCATTATTACCCTGAGCTTGCATTGAACTCTTAACATGACTCCATTTATCGATCCATTTGATTTACTAGATGGCTCTCAAAGCCAATAACGATGCCCTAGCCATTCCAGGGCTCTTTTTAATCTCCCTGCTGTGAAAACTTGCTGATCAAGTCCCTTGGAAGACAGCAAGTGCATTACAGAATTTTCAAACCTTGCTTGCCCAACCTTGATGTCCCTTATTCTATATTTTCTTGTCCACAAGACATGCCAGGTTGGCACTAACTAACAATTGCAGTCTTGGGCACTTGAACCTTGATCACTCTAAAAACTGAAAGACGACATATCCGGCCAACAAAACGTTTGCATATGTCACGGAAGTAAACACTGGCAGCAAAATCCTACCAGAGATTCTACCCACTATTTCCTACATCAGCTAACGTGGGGTGTCAGTGGGAGTGCCTCAGGAGGCACTTTATTTCCTGGGTCAATACATTCCCATGGGAGTGCGTGGCCTGATGAGTGGCAGTGGCGTCCCGGGTTCCATTTCTAGTCCAATGAACTCTGAAGGGGGTAAAGGGACGTGTGGGTTCAGAATGTGAGCAACCAGGTGGGACCGATACAGGTAGGGGGAACGTCACGGCCACATGGCTGAAAGAGTTGTGCTGATGCGAGACTATGCAAATGGAGGATTTGCCGGAGGTTTTACAGGATCGTTTCGTGTTGGATATTCTCAGGGCTACGGGGGCAAATGGTGTTGTTTCACTGGCTAAATGGAGCTTGACAAAGACACTAGTGCATGGCAGTGGTGTATGGTGAGGTGATGCAGTGGACCTTTTCAAGAGGAAACGCCATGGTGTTGTTTTTGCATCACCTAAGGTGGCTTAGTAAGTGCTGTGATCCTTAGGTCAAATTCGCTGAGATAATATGCAAATATAGCAGTGTGCAGATTACTTAAAGATTATGATTAACTGATTATGACCTCTTTGAAATGTCAATCTGTAATCTTGTCCTACTTGTGTGTGATTTGTGAATAATCCCGCAGTCCTCGTTAATCCTCTTCCTCCATGCCAAAGGTCACCGTGTGTAAAATGGGATGGTACATCCACTCACAATCAAGCTACCAGCTTTGTTCAACAGATTTAAAGCAGTAGTGGTTGTACTGCAGTGATGGAGCTGCTATGGAGTGGACCACCATACACCGTGCTCTAGTGTAAGCAGACCCAAAACTGTTTTGGTTCTGCAAGAAATGTGGGTTCAGATCCCACTTAGGTCGCTACTGAGACGCTACAATGAGATGCTTTGCCCATAGATTTGAGTGCTAAGTGTTGCGCATCATGTGGTATGTCCTTCACTTGCAAAGTATCTACAATCAATTCTCCTCTAGGAAAAACTTCTCAGACCAGGAGGCATACCTTTTGATGTTCAAACTGGCATGCAGCCAGCATTTTCAAACCAAGCTTCGAAGGGGGAGTCGAGATAGACTAACAGTCTTTGGAGTGTTCTTTGGCACACGGGCAGGTCACTGGTGAACAAATATACTTTGGGAGCAACAGAGATGGAGGCGTCGTAACTTCACCATCCTACAGCTATTTTAGCCATGCTTCACCGTAGAGTCTCATGTCTGCGGAGCTCAATGATCTCCTTAATGGCAGTTGTAACGGAGTCACTAATCTTCTAGTCTGAGCTGTGGTTCAGAAGCGACTCGCAGGGTCAACAACAATGTAGCGTTTGCGTCTCTTAAACACTGAATGTGTGTGTTTTGGGGTGGTGCGTGGTTTAGGCCGATAAACTTGGGTCAACCATGTCAACAAATCAGAACGGACTATTCTGTGGTCTTTGGAGACCACAGGAACGACTCTTCGTTTCCCATTGTCATCTTGTGGGCTACCGGCACTCCAACAAAATAAAACCTCCCAGTGCGTGGGTCGTGCCAGATGTCACCCCTGCTGATCATGGGATTGCATGTTCCACGTCCTAATTAAGGCACATCAAACAGGCTGCCCATCCATTCCCAGATGCAATCAACTTCCGGCTGGCGACAGCTCCATATTTCTCAGGCCGATCAGAGGGAAGAATTCCACGGGCCCGGCCCTTATTTATGACAGCCGTTAATAAGCGCGGAGTGTGGCAGCGAGTAAATCTCTGTCACCCCGCTTAATTTGTTGTGTACTTCAGCGAACATAGTTGTCATGCTGAGTAATACGGCTAGCCATTAGCCCCGTGGTCTGGTATATAGGACCGTGGAACCAATTTTCAACGGAGGCGTTGGAGAGCCCAGGCGAATGCTCCAGAGTGACAGGCTGGACGGCACCCCAATCAATAGACCAATTTAGGAGAAAGGAAGTCCTCAGTCTCACTCAGACAGAGGACTGTCCACATTCAAACTCAGTAGGGAATGCAGAATGAGGAGCATGCACATAGCACATCCCATGTTGTTGTTATACACTATGTCTCATGATGCACTGTATTGTTAGTGATAGTGTTGGGCACATAGACCTTGCAGTAGTGACTACAGATGCCTATGCAAAACTTGGTGGTAGCCTCAAATAATTGGAATTTTAAATTTTTATAGGGGGTGGAGGTTGACATTTTCCCTCTAAATAGAAAAATATTTTAGAAGAAGACTGCTCAAATGGTTCATTATTATCATTAATGGTTATTCATGTCTACACTGTCACTCGTGGGAGTGGTGGTAATACAAGACATGCATTATATACACATCACATTGTTAAACATACGGGCTAGTAAAATTGTATGTTCAACTTTCTATATCTGTCTTCCAAGCATACAATTCTGGGAAGTTTCAATTGATCTGTGGTTTACATGTAGAGAGGAAGAAATCGTATTGGATTAAAATGGAGTCCATGGGAACTTTGTAACACTGCCATCTGCAGGCAAGCAATATACAAAGACAATGAGAGTTTCCATCCAATCAGCCATACCCACTGAAAAACCGCGTTTGGTACAAACAATATTTTAATTTGGAAATGTTGGATTCTGGTGAGATGCATGAGTGCTGTTACATAAGAGTAATGTGATCATCAATGAGTGTGGATGGAAAACACTTCACATGAGAGAGCCATACACCTCAGCCACAAAGAATCAGCCACCATATCACCCCAGGTGCAGGATCCTCGGCGAGGGCAAAGACCACTGAGAAGACATCTCAAGACCACCACCAGCCATTCATTTTGATCCAAACTTGTGGAGGTTGTTTTGGGGGAACAGCCATTTATCAATCAAATGTTTTCGCTCTGTGTTAGTTTCTCTTTATTGGAGTGCCACCATTGTGAACACGTATGTTAAAAAATAAAAAGCAACAATTCTTTTAAAACGCATATGATGACGAACTAATCATGTGAACTGGCATAAAGACCTCACAGCAATCTCATCAAATCATCCCCCCCCCTGGGCTAAATCAACAACAATAACAAAAACGGTAACGATAATGGGGCCAGGTGAAACAGGAACAAAAACTCTTTAAATCCATCCATTTTAGATCTTTTCCCATATACTTCTCTGTTTGGTTTTGGAAGGGCGTTCTGTCGGATTGTCTCAAGGTTTCCCTGTAGAGGAGCGTCACTGCAATGCAGCACTAGTAAATCTACTGAGGTGGAGGAGAGGGAGAGTCCTGACGACTCTGCCTAGTGCACTGAGAATATAGGGGGGCTCAACCTGGACACATGTTTTGGGTGTCGTGAAGTGCAAACCGTTAACTCTTCCTGTCCTAGCCAACATCATTTACAACCCTGGCATAACGCAGGGGCAAACGACACCTGAATTACATAGCTGGTGTTTGTCCGGCCCTGTAAGTATACACAACATAGTTTTTTTTTCTTCGATACAGTACAGTATAGAGCAATAGTATTCATATAACTTTCATATTTTTTCATATTGCACCATCAGCGAATGGAACACAGAGAAAGATCAACCGAGACTCCATTTCCTAATTAAAACGAGATATGTGCAAACATGACTAAGGACTTTATTAACCAAATCAATTCTTCCCTGTAATATCCACAAATAAAAGTGATTTCTCTTTTTATATATATATATATATAGTAATAAGAATAATAAATCTTCACGTTGGATAATTTCATAGTGTGACAAAATGCTCAACTGGGCGTTCCAGTCGTGATCATAATCCTCATTGTCTTATAGTTGGTCAGTCCCCATGCATCCATAGGAAATAGATTTTTTTTCTTCAAAAAAGTAACAATTTGAGAGCAGCTGACAAGTTTAGACTGGTGTTGATTGTGTCCATTCCCAGATTTCTCCCAAGTTTCATTCGGTGACAATTATTCCATAGAAAAAATGACTGGCTCCAAATCATTGTCTTACACTCCAGAAAAAAAGTTTTCCAGGTTCTTACGAAAACATTGTAGGTATGGTAGTAATTGATCATTTGTAATCAATAATTAATAATCATTAATAATTGACAACTAACAATTAATAATCACTGATTAATTATTAACAATTAACAATAATCAAGAATAAATAATGCTCTCATGTAACTTAATTAGTTTGGCAGGCTCCGCCGGAGTC
This sequence comes from Galaxias rostratus, assembly GCA_036024795.1. NCBI lineage: Eukaryota > Metazoa > Chordata > Actinopteri > Galaxiiformes > Galaxiidae > Galaxias > Galaxias rostratus. The sequence continues at coordinate 14,460 of JAVQJS010081042.1, forward strand.
ACTTCAGATGAGTGAATTTGTCTCACAAGTTAAAAAACAAACAAGAGTTTAAAGAAGGTCCAAAATAAATTAAAGGAGATTAGTAAAAGTGACCCCCCTCCTTGAAAGGGGACTTATATACAGGACTGCGTGGTGAGAGTCAGTTTACTGCACTTGAGTGTTAAGTCCAGTGTTAGTGTGAGTTCTAGTCTGGCCCCTTGCCCCTGGTGTTATACCAGTGTGTAGGACTTTGCGTATGGGTTGCTGCTTGGTTTGAGGTGTCCTCGCGTGTCCAGCAGAGACTCCTGGGAGATGCTGAGCTTGGCAGCCTGGGCCAGCTCAGACCCTTCTCTGTGGGGGAGCGTGGCCGCCGTGCCGGGCTGCCACTGGGCCACTGGGTCCCTACTGGCCTGTGGGGCCTCCGTGGGTGTAGGGGGCGCCATGCGCGAGGGCCGCTTCAGGGAGCGACTCTTCTGGGGCTCCAGACAAGCCTGGCCCATTGCACCCTCCCCACTGGCAGCCCCTCGGGATGTGCCTGAACAGGACATGCCGCGGTTGAGCAGGAAGTCCATGCGCAGGTACGGGGGAAGGTGTACCAGCTCGCCCCCTACAGGACAAACCAGAGAGAAAGTTAGCCTCGGTGGGGAATACATGTAATCAACAAACAAGCACACGGACAAACCAAGAGAGTGTGAGGAGGTGGTGTAAAGATAAGGTAGGCAATCAGCTCTTGGTTCAATCTGAGAGTGAATCTCTCAGAGCCTGTGAGAATACCAAAGCCTAGTTCCTCACAGCTGCTGGCACATAGGGGAAGAAGTCTCGCTTGGCCTTTGTCTGGTTAATTGAAGTGATATACTGATATAGTCCTTTCTTAATCAATTTTGTAAGATAGACCATATCCTTGCTTTGCCATTGACCTTTAACAAAACCAGAAATTGAACGGCAGTTTTCTGCCATGTCATCTATTCCTGCTGACTCCATTATAATTATTGGAAAAAGTGAATGACAGAGACTTTAGATTTTTACACCATAGATAAATCCATAGATTTATGTGAAATAATTCCAATTTAAAATGACCTTGAATTCACCACTGGCCATACAATATTATATAATTCAAATTGACAGAACTTTTTGGAAACACTAAAACAAAAAAAAATGATTTAGAAATATGTAGAGTATGAGTTGACACTATACCAGCATTACTCAGCGCTCGTCTCAGTGTTGACCATTTTGAGTTGAGTTAGTATTTGTTGGAGTTTAATTAGAGAGGTTGGGTGTAAGCACTATCAGTGTGTTAATGTCAAGGTTAGCGTAGCCCAGAGCTCAGACTCCATGAAGCAGCCAGCAGCGCAGCCTCACCCGGTCTGTGGGCCTTTGGCGCCGCCATGTTCATGACACGGCTGACGTCTTGGGGCTTGGGCGGCGAGGCGGTGAACCTGCAGATGCCCGACTCGGAGGGTGTGCTGGACGTCAAGCTGTCTGTGTAATCGTTGGTGCCTGCCGTCATCTGCTCTGACGACGTGTCCGAGATGAAGCACTCCGTGATGGTGAACTTGGCGTGGCGAAGGTGCTCCTCCATCTTGGCGTGCTCGTAGGCCCGCGCCAGTTCCTCGTATGTGGACGAGGCGCTCTCCGTGGACACCATGCTGCTCCGTGCCCGGTCTGTATGTGTGGGGTGGGGGTCGAAGGGTTAGGGAGGGTTAGTTCTTTGAGCTGCGTGGTAGCTTTCATAGCGGCAGTTAGTCGTTAATGTGTGTGTAGTGTTGCTCTGCTTTGGGGGGGTTGGAGGGTTGTTGTCTATCTATTACCTGTGTCCTGGGAGGGGCTGACGCTGTAACTGTCACTCTCCTTGTCCACAGAGCCGGCCACTCTGGGAGTTGGCAGCCTCCAGTCGGTGCTCAGCGTGTGTGTGGAGAGAGGAGGGTGCGGGCGGTTCAGGGTCCACTGGCTGGCGTAACGGTTGCGGGCGGCAGGGCCGGCCTTGGCTGTGCGGCGGGCGGTGGGGTCTGAATGGAGGAAGGAGAGGCACACAGGATCTGAGGTCACAGCCATGGGGCGTCATTATGGCATAGCATGTTGGAAGGGATAGAACACTGTAACCAAAAACAAACACAGGCACGTGCACGTACACACACAACTTGATGATGAATGGGAAATAGCTGTATAAAATGCCTTTGTAAATACCTCTGTTATAATGGCTAGTTTGGTAGCCTTCAACAGCATGTGTCTTCTCTATTTTAGTTGAATACACAAAATACAGACATGCTGTAATTATTCATGTTCAAATGTTCAAAAGTGCAGTGCTGAAAAGGCTGCTTATACAAATAATATGAACAGAAATTGGAATCTTTGTATTATCTCCTGAGTTGAGCTTAGCAACAGTAGAAGGGCGCCAGTCTACTTATCATAGCTTTAACACAGCATAGGCCTGCTAAGCAAACCTACGGTTGTACTTGTACTATGTAAATAATAATAGTATGTCCGTACTGGACTTACTGGTTCCAGGTCTGGCATCGGACACGTCCACCAGCGGCCCCGTTGCCGTAGACAGGGAGGGCTGGTAGTGGACCGTGTGCGTGACCGTCGAGGACTTGGGCTTCTGAGTCTCTCCAAAGTCATTGTCGGTCAGCAGGACAGTGGACCTGTCGTCTGGGAGGCAGAGAGACACCAAGCTCATTTACTTTTACCTGCTCCCAAAATGAGACATTGCGTAACAAGTAGATAAACTGCATCGTTTGATTACATCATAAGGATGGGGTTCAGGTTGACATGCTTTCCAGTATGTCTACGGTAAGCGCTTATATAAGGCAGACTGGACTGGACAGACTAATGACTGCTGGAGACGCCACTTACCAACTGTCTCGATGGTGTCTCTCTCCTCGATGAGGAGCTGAGCCCGGGGGATGTCGATGTGCATCCTCAAGGTCTGCTGCTGCTTGCTAATGGTGTCTGCTGGCCGCGTGTTTTTACTGAGAAACACAGGAAGTGGACTCGGTTAATGCACACGTTTCTTTTCCAAGTGCATCTCATTGGACGCTGTCAAAAGCATAGCAGACTGTAGAGCTAGGGATACTGGTAATAGCCTTGTAGTGCTGCGCTAGCCCGTTCTCACCTCATAAGCATCTCAGCCAAACTCTTTGCGTCTGAAAAGAACAAAACACAGACAATGAATGAGTCTGAACCACCACCTTGACCACTTCCTCTAAATCTATTTTGGCCCCGCCACAATGCTGTAGGGAGCATCGCCCCCTCACCTCTGAGCCTCTTGAGCCGCTGCTCTCTCCTCCTCCTCCTCAGCACCAGCAGCAGGATGAAGACCAGCACGATGCCCACCAGCACACAGGATATCGTCACCATCATCTTCAGACCCTCGCCGCCCGAGGCGGTGCCTGAGCTCACGTTCGGCGCCTTTACCAGGGGGGCGATGGTGCCTGGGGTGAGGAGGTCAAAAAAGGAGGTCAGGAGAGGGAGGTGTCAGTGGGGAGTCTACGCCATCGCTATCACATCTTCTGTGTGAAGGGGGACTTTACCCAACTATTTAAGAGCAACTGCAGTGCGGAAATTAGCATGGGCACCATGCAAGGTATAAACCATGTTTTGGTGAAACGAGGCAAGTGAAGATTGGAGGTGGCCACAATGTTGCTGCAACTTGCGATAAATATGTCCCACTTGCAATTGCACAGAAGTCACAGCACTTTCATCAGCACCTAATCTTTTACCGATTTGGAAATAAAGCCCGCTTTGCTCGGGGCCATGCACTACTTAAACGAGATGAACGCAGCCCTCTTAGTGCCACGCACCTGTCCCCAGATGGGTGAGCGAGGCAGGGGAAGCAGGACGGTTCTCTGGAATGTGGGAGCGGCCGGGCCGCGGGTCTGGGTGGAAGGAGGTGAGGACTGCGTGGGGGTGATTCGACAGGCTGTCGTTTATCTGCGGCCCCTCTCCCACCACCTGCCACGGTCGGCGAACCCCAAAAGTGATTTACCTCCTGCAGCGGCCGCTCGATAGGAGCCCTCGATGCAGGCATCATAAAAAGCCGTAGGTGCTACAGCCACTGGAGTCAGCATAAACTGTGGGGATGCTTTACGGCCCCATACATCAGGAGAGCTGGAGCCATTAAGGACAGGGGAAAGACTGGCACGAGACATCCACTCCAGCCGACAGGAAGAAGAGCTCCAGGCTACGGTGATCGCACAACAGGGATTTATTCTGCTCTGAGGCTGTGCATCTTAATATCCTCCACTAACTGGCCTGTATCCAGAATGCATGCGTTCATTTGGCGTGGCTAGGTAAAAGGTTTTTGCCACAGGTACCCCGTGAGCAGTTTATCAACCCTGTAAGTTCCTGCTTTAACAGAGCCCACTGGGAATTACAACCCCGTGGAAACGGCTGGTGTTCCTAAGCGTGTGCCAGTGAGGCGGTTTGGAAAGTAATGCACGTTGGATCCCTAAGCGTCTGTTCCCATGTTCATGCAGGAACCAAAGAGAAGGAGACACTGGACCAACACAGCCTGAGAGAGAACTCACTTCCGTCGTAGCTGAGCGTGGCGAACTTGACCCTCTTCTCGGCGAAGCCAGCGCTGTTGTAGACCTTCATCTGCAGCTCGTACCAGGTGGCCTCTTGCAGGTCGTACAGCACGTGGCTCTTGGTCAGCGAGGTGCGCTGGGCCGTGGTCCACGTGGGCGCCTCCACCGAGCGGTACTCCAGCGTGAAGGAGGTGATTGGGCAGCCGCCGTTGTTCCAGCCAATCAGGTTGAGCTTGACGCGAGTGGCGTTGATGCTGGTGAAGAGCTCCTGCTCTTTGGAGTACTGAGGCTCTGTGGACAGAGAAGCAGAGTGGGTGAGATCAAGTGAATGAACACAGAAAAACACGGGGGGGGGGGCTTTAACAGACATAAAAAAAAAACATATTTCTGCACAATATTTAGAATGGAATCCCCTTCCAACATTCCACAAAAGCCTGACATGTCCTGACCTTTTCCATGGGTCTTGGCTTCGATGATCTCACTGATGCGTCCGGGCCCCACGGCGTTCTGGGCTGTCAGTGTGAACTTGTACCAGGTGCCACACTTGAGATTCTCCAGGCGATAAGAGCGCTCGCTGGGACTGATGGCAAAGTTACCCCACTGCTCACTGTTGTCTTCCGAGTACTGCAGGATGTAGCCTACGGTGCACATGGACGACAGAGGAGGTAAACAAAATTGGAACAAAGAAATGATTTACTTTTTAAACAATCAACACGTTTTGTGTTTTGGTTATAGCCGACAAGTGAACCCGAGTGTTTGTTGCTGGTGGACTGACCTCGGATGGAGCTGCCTCCGTTGTCACCAGGTATCCAGGACAGGGTGATGGATGTGGTGGTTGTCTTGGTCACTGTGAGGCGGGGCTGGTCTGGTGGAACTGGAGGTCAAAGGGCATAGTAAGGTGTAGAGTTTACGCAAATCCTGCTTTGACTGTGTAAAGTACACTGTTTTGGCAGCTTATTCCGAGAACTTTGATGTACAGTATGATTCACTGAGCACAAGCACAAAGTCAATTCCTACAGAATAATATTTGGCTGTGTAGAACACTTTGAGAGGACTTCTAATTCCTGACAACAGCAACCTGTTTTATAATTCAAAAGTTGTCCATTCAATGCACTTAGATGGAAATGAGCTTAAACGAGGTTGCTCTCAGGATGACTTTATCAATAATTCATTATATTTTAACTAAATTCTTCAATAAGAGTCAACTTAGAAGCTATTCCAAAAAGGAGACATTCTTAATATTTAGAAAAGGGATTGCGTCAATAAGTTAACAAAATTATATGATGTCCCCTTTCTCAGAATCAAAATCAGAATCAGAAATCCTTTATTCGTCTCATGGCGGAAAAATGTACATTGTTGAAGCAGAGAGAAGTGGACAGTGCAGATAAAAGATAAAATAAATTATTAAGATATTAAATTGAGAGACAAGCACACGTAATAAAATCACATCAAATAAGTACACATCCATGGTAAAAGTATGTGGTCCAGTAGAAAACAAGATTAGCTGTCAAGTGTATAAATATACTTGTTGCACATAAGTCAGTGTCTTGTAAAATGTATTACTATTTTTATTATTATTGTTATTGTTGCTATTATTAATAAATATTTTCTTACCTTGAACCTGCAGGTTGAGAATGATTTTGTCTGGCCCAAAACTGTTACTGGCCACGCAGGTATAGTTCCCTGAATCCTCGGCTTTCACTGTGCGGATCACCAGACTTCCATTGTTATGGACACTGCGGCGGCTATCAATCACAGCAGGGACAGGGCTTCCATTGCTGAAACGCACCATTTTTAAAGTCACACAAATTGTCTTTCCCACCAAAGTCTAGATTTTAAAGTTGAACGTTCCGCAGTGAATTTGCTCAAGCTCTGAGTCATTATGGCAGGCCATCTCCTTTCTAACCTATGAGCCAGCTGGGAGGTCAAGCTGTTTGGTACTCACGTCTCTTTCAGCCATTTGACTGTGGGGACCGGGTCGCCCACCGCCTTGCAGGGCAGCACGATGTCCCTCATCCAGGGGGTAGTCACTGTCCCGTTGAAGGTCAGGATCCGAGCCGGAGCTGCAACGGGATAGGAACACGCCATTACACCGAGGGGAACATATTGTGAACTGAAAGCCAGCATCTTAAACTTGATTTGCTCCACAAAATAAAACACAACATTATTCTATACTGCTTGCTGTGGATGAATGTAGATAACAATCAAAACATATTCTGTTTGTTGTTTTACTGTTTGAACAGCGAGGTACTACACGGAGTGGTAATTAGTGCTAAACTGGGCATGGAGCGGACACAGAGTGGGGAGAACATTCATCAGGCCGGCCTCAGCCAAGACGTGGACGTCCCGATAAGAGCTGAGGGTCCCGACTCGGACTGCTCCAGCACCTATCAGTGCCACCGATCTGCTTATCACCTCTCAGCAAGGGCCCACGGTGCTGACAGGGACAAACAGCCATCCGTTTGATTTCACTTTGAGTCTAGCACCTACGATACATTCCCACGAGGAGGTATTGAGAGAGCTGGAGTCCTCTTTAGCACAGGACTAGTAGGCAAGGAGGACCAGACACAATTCTAGGCCACTTACAACATATGGTGTTGCAACAAATAGCCTGAAACAAAAGATGCTTTTTACAGCAGCTTCTCCTCCCTCTGGGTTTGGAAAGGTACACGTAACCATGGTGCTGGGACCTACCCTCGGCCAGGGGCTTGATGGTGATGATGTCACTGGCGTTGCCCCGGCCCGCGGCCGTCACGGCCACCACCCAGATGCTGTACTGCCGGTTCCGGATCAGGTTGTGGATGCGGTAGAAAAAGACGTCCGGCGCTGCTTCAAACTCACTGCTCACCTGGACAAGAAGACACACACACACACACACACACACACACACACACACACACAATAGGTGTTACACCGTTTCAAGGTCGCTCGAGTCTCGACTTTTGACCTCTCCACAATGCCAAAGATTTCGGTGCTTACTGTGGGGTGCGGGTTGGAGCAGAAGACGGTGTACTTCCTTATGATGCCGTTGAGTTTCAGAGGAGGAAGCCAGGACACAAACACCACAGAGTTTGACGCTGCAGCTGCTTTCACCCCTGCCGGAGGACCAGGGACTGATGGGATAAGGAGGGAGGGAGGATTATTTTACCTTTCGTGTTGGGAGATATACATATACATATATAAATATATATATATGTTCTTTGACCAGCCACCAGACGGTGACCAGCAGTCCCGATTTCTGGGACTTGACACAAAAATCACTTTGTCCTGTGTTAAAGCTACATATGCCTGAGGGTTTGCTCCAGCGTGCCTGAACAGCAGCTTTGGGCTTTCACTTGCTAACATGAGGACTAAGGGTCTACTCCTGTTACCATCATTTCAAATCCAATTTAAACAGAGTTGATTACGTAATTACTTGTAAAAAGCAAGTTTGCTCTTCCATAACAGAAAAATCCCAAATCTAAGCACACTTGGGGACGGCTGACAAGCCACAGTTGGCCTCTGACCCCCTTTTTAAGCCAGTAGAAATGTTTCTTCTATTGCAGCATGGGCATTAAAATACATAGCGAGGGGCCAACATTCTCCCTTAGGCTGCACAAAAAACAAATCTATCACTCTCGCTCTCTGTAAAACATGTGGAAAATACTGCACCATGGCAGAGTTTGGATGTGCAGGGAGAGTGGCTGAGCAGGGAGACTCAAAGAGATGACTTTGGTCTGGCTGAGTTTGGCTGTGCAGGGAGACGCAACAAATTGCCTTTGGACTGGCTGAGTTTGGTTGTGCAGCGAGACTCAAAGAGACGCCTTTGGCCTGGCTGAGGTTGGCTGTGCAGGGAGACGCAACAAATTGCCTTTGGACTGGCTGAGTTTGGCTGTGCAGAGAGACTCAAAGAGATGCCTTTGGCCTGGCTGAGGTTGGCCCTGCAGAGAGACTCAAAGAGATGCCTTTGGGAGTGGGCGGTGGGCTTTCTATTGGCCGCCTGGTCTTACCATCCTCCTTTGTGCGTGTGTATATCTGCTCGCTCCGGACGCCATCGCCAGCCCTGGTAAAGGCCAAGACCTGGATGCTGTAGTTGGTGTACTTTTCCAGGCCGTCCAGCTCCAGAGAGGGCTTGGAGGTGGTCACGTTCCTGATGTCTCCCAGTTCTAAAGATGCGGGGGACAGGAGGGGGCAGAGGGGAGGAAAACGGAGGAGAGAACACAAAACGGCAATCAGCCAACAGAAACAACAAGACCAGAGAGACGAAAGGGAACATTTCCCCGATCAGGTTAGAGAGAGATGTGTGGGGATAAATCTCCATGCGAGAGGATAAACTCCCAGCCAAAGGCCTCGTCGAACAGAAACAAACCTTCAACACTCAATAACTCGCTGACACGACGCATTGGCGCTGGGCCGCACGGGTGAAACCCGTGTGCCGGTCCAGGTGCCAGAGATCCTCTTTGACTTTTAATGAGGCATGACATTTAAAACAAGGAAACCTGGCTACAGGAACTGTCCCAGAGCAGTTACGGAACAGAACCAGCTCACGTGCCAACAAATGACAGTGTGTACACCATCTGTGGCCATGTAGTACATCTCTCTATCTCCCTATGGCCAGAAGGGGGCCACAGCTTCACAGCTTTCATACACACAGGCACATCGGGATGTGGTCGAACATGGCCTTGTTTCACACAAGCGATTGGTTGCCCCACGGTAAGAAAGCTGATTCATTGGCCAAAGAGCGCTTAATGAATCAAAAAGATTGGTTATTACTGTGCTTGAATTGTGCATAGGTTATTCAATATGTTGCAGTGTAACTATGTAAACGCTCTGAATTGTACTGATGTTTCAATACTCAGTGCTCAACTGTGTTTATTGAGAGGTTACAGCTCTCTCTGCTGGTCTGCAATTGAACATCTTTCTTTATGTTAAAAGTCACCTTAAATGGTATACCTTACATGCTGAGGAAAAGTTTATACATTTATATTTTAATAAGTACGTCGTGAGTACATTAATGCCCCTTGGTAATTCAAATTTCACAAATGTATGTGCAGTACATGCTCTTCTCCATGTTGCTATTGCATGTTGCGATTGTAACAAGTCCAGACCACAATGTGCCTTCCCCGTAATGGCCAGCCTGTTACCATGCAAACTAGCTGGGGCTGTCAGCCCCGGAGCAGCCATGTTCCATGGGTGCATCCAGAGGACGTCAGGCTTATGTGATGTGACAGCCCGGAGGTCAAAGGTAGCACCGCTGTCACAAGCCATCCCGCTGACATGTTTTCCTCCCATGACGGCTCCATGCCAAGCCGCCCCGCAGCCCGCCCCACAGAGCCGCTCCTCGTGGGCTGTGGTGGGTAGGGGGAGGTAGGCCCGTAGGTTCGGAGGGGTGGCTGAGCATAATAAGACTTGTGTTGTGTGCACTACGTTTCCTTTGGGTTGTATACTCACACACAATGTATGTGACCTTAAGTAACTGTGCCTGCTCTATCGAGGGTGTGTTTGCATGAATGGTGGGTGTTGTTTGCACATACACAAACATTGTAGTTAATGTTTAGCCATCAGGGAAATGTCACAAGAACCAGCCTGTATTACAGGAAATACCATTTCACAATCTGAACGGGGTCATTCACAGGGTGGGTGGAAAGTGGAAACCAACGCACCTCCATCGGGCAAGTTGGCCCAGTAGATGACCCTGAAGCCCAGCAGGTTACCGTTGAGGGCCTCTTTGGGCGGGGTCAGCCAGGACAGAGAGATCACCTCTGGGGTTGAGGCGATGGCCTGGACGTTCTCTGGGGGACGACTGGGCACTGAGGAAGCAACACACAGGAGGACGGTCATGGCAACAACTAACCTATGTTTGCTGTGGCTCTAGCATATGTCCACTAGGTGGCGACATGACATCAAGTAACAGCGTTGCCATATTCCTCAGCTTGGGTTTGCATTGACATTTCAATTGTTATTTCATGCACGGACAAATATTGAGGGTGAATGACTTTTGCTGTGGAGTGTTTAAAAGCCTTCCTATTGTCCTCACCGTCCTCCAGGGTGGTGGAGGCCACCTCGGTGGACGAGGGCCCTGTGCCAGCACTGTTGCTGGCCTGGACCACCACGCCGTACTGGGTGAACTTCTTCAGGTTGTCCAGCACCAAGCTCTCTGTGTTGTCCCCTGTGGTCTCCATGCTGATCACGCTGAACTGGTAGTTGCCCCCTGAGCTGTACTCCCTGTAGCCCACCTGGTAGCCCTTGATGGCCCCGTTCTGGAGGTGCTTCTTGGGGCCCTGGAGGAGGACAGGCCACATGTCAGGGAGGGATACCAAACGCTGCCAAGCACATTCAGCACACACAAAGCCCAACAGAAAGGGTCACACACTGGGGCCTTACCCTCCAGGTGACTCTGATGCTCTGTGAGGAGACAGCCTCCAGCTGGACGTCCTGCGGGGGTCCATCAGGGGCTGGAGGAAAGAAAAGATTAAAGTCCTGAACCCAAGGGGTATGTGTTTGGTCTCAACAACGGTGGGGTGTCTGAGGACACGTCTATCAACAAACCCCAATATCAAATGTTGCTATCGACACAGTTACAATATGTGTGCTATGCAGTGTAGGCAAGAGGACAGAGTGGGTTATCGTAAAGTCTAAACCATTACCCATGCTTGAGGTGTGAACTGGCAGACGTGATTCTTTACTACTGTCAGCACACTGACCAGCTCACACCTCCTCTGTGTCAGGCAGTAAGGATGATATTTGGGGGGGATCATTCAGCACACATTAGATAGCCCCTTCTTTTCCGCCAATCAAATGCTAGCATGCCGAGATTGGTCATCATGAGGCAACCTCTTGGAGGGCAAATCAGAATGGTCTATCTAACCCTTGCCTTAACCCCTTTATTCCTGCAATCGTGGTCAAAATCTCCATCGCCTAGCAGATGGCTTTGACATGATTGTGTTTGAAGGCTAGTCTAAGAACCACATCGAAAGACAAAGGTTAACCTGAGGCAGTCCGTCAGTGGGACCCACTCTAACAGATAGAGCTCTTTACGGGGGGACAGGAGAGGGTGTGGGGGATGGGGGACAGGGGAGGGTAATTTGTGAGGAGACCGGCCGCGGTCTATTGACTACTACACTATGACATTTACTACTGTGGCCACTAATTGAAAAGTCCTGCTTTTAGTGCAGGGTCAGCTCTTGTTCAATAATACAGCCGAGTTGGTGGGGGCCGATGTGGCGGGGCTGTTAATGAATTGACTCCCCCCCCTTGCCCCGGCCCTCTCTTGTCTCACCAACGCTCTTCACTCACGTCAATCTCATCGCTTTGTCTCTTAGACGCGCCTATCGCTGGGTATGCAGCCTCACCTTACTGACCTGACTGTTAGGCCTGCGGTGTGTTGGTAAGTGTGAGTATGTGTGGGTGTGTGTGTGTGTGTGTGGGAGTGTGCGTGCATTTGCGTGGGTCAGGCGGGACCATGCGTGGACGTGCTCACCTGCTTCGTCCGTGGTGATGGTGAGCTCGTTGCTGGCCTCGCTCTTGCCGATGAGGTTCTTGGCGAACATGCGGATGTTGTAGGTGGAGGAGGGGTGCAAGTCAATGATAGTGGCCTGGTTGAGCTGCGGCGACACGTCTTTGGTCTTCTGGGCCGTATCCCAGGAGGCTGTAGGGGTAAGGGCGCGAGGCCGGCGTTTTATTGGGGTTAGTGAGGGCACCAAGCGGAGTAGGGAAGGGTCACATCCAGCTAAACGCATTAGGACACTTTGATTGTATTACTGCACAAACACAGAGTGAACGCATAAAAATGGAGGACCTTTTCTCTTGGAACGAGGTCATCCACTCTGTGCGTGTCATGTTCTAACCAGCGCCCACCCACCACCGCCACGCCCTCACCTGATTTGTTTTTGCTCTCGATATCGAAGCCTGTGATTGGGCTGTTGCCGTCAAAGCCCATGGTCCAGCGCAGGGCGATAGTCCTGTCCTTCACTTCTCTGATCTCCACCTCCGGCGGGTCGGGGGGCTCTGGAGGGCACAATAGCAACACCAATGACGGCAGTGGTGCCTATGACGTTAAGGTGAGGACATCCCATGCTGTAGACTTGATGAAGAGCAGGCCCCAAAGTCTCCCTCAGCGTCTGATGATGGAGGGATGTGTAGTTGGTTACCTTGCACTGTGAGCTGAATGATCCCCCTGTCCTCCCCGAAGGAGTTGATGGCATGACAGGAGAAGAAACCCGAGTCCTCCCTGACTGTGGGCATGATCTAAGAAAACGAGAAGGACCGATGCAGACAATTGTAGAGTGGCCTTATCAGGAACAGATAGGCTGCTAATTTTACGTGTTAAACCGTTTTATGCCTCATAAATTGCTGCAAAAGTGCTTGTCTGACTGTGCTGGAGATTTACATTCCACCTTTCTCTCCCAATCTTTTACAAAACAAGGACAACAGAGTGTGCGCTCCCTGGTGTTGGGCCGGCATACCTGCAGTGTGGAGATGACCTCGTCCGCCACCTCCTTGACGGTGACCACGTAGCGGCTGGTCTCCGGGTTGATGATGCGCTCCTCCTTCTCCCAGCGCACCATGATGGGCTTCTCGCCGTGGGCCGTGCAGCTCATCCTCTTCTCCTCGCCCTGCGTAGCCAGCGTGGTGTTGGGGTAGGACGTGATCATGGCCGGTACTGGAAGAGAGACGGGGGGTACAGACGAGACGGGAGTGACGGAAACGCTTGGATTGTGTGTTTCAGTTTGTTTGGAGAAGCAGCACCGATGCGGGGAGCCCGGCTGCAATCGGATCGCGCCGTTGCATCCAAGGCTATACCTGGCACATGTAAGGCAAAACCCATGGGGACATAACCAGACTACGGATTCCAATTTCCGTGGCGCAAACGACAAGCAATTGAGTTCCGCTGTGCGGCTGACATAGGTGGATGCTTAGCGGGCTTGGGTAACGTTAGGCAGACACAGTGCTTTGAACGTCTCACTTATGTAAGAAGAAGCCCCCCTGCACGATTGGGCTGACAGTGGGATGACAACAAGCAGCCTTGGCTTGTATGGGAGGGTCCCCATTGGTGGTGCTCTGACAGCCCTCTAAAGACAGCGCACTAAACACACTAACCATGCCCACGGCTCATTACACACACAGCAGAGTGGGGAACAACCCCTACGCTCCCTGAAATGTACACAGGACACACGCGCACACACACACAGACACACACTCACACACACACACACACACACACACACACACACACACACACACACACGTGCACACTAAAGCCCAAGTGCAGAAATACAGTTGTATACCCTCACGCACACACACACACACACACACACCACACACACACACAAACGTCCAGCCCACTGGAGACTGGAGTCATCTAAAGAGCACGGGCAGGGTACAAACAAACACCCACACAAACACAAACACACACATGCAACCCCACCTACACACA
>JAVQJS010081051.1:0-21885 GCA_036024795.1 Galaxias rostratus
TCAAAGTTATTGCGTTGATTTTTTGTGTGTGTGTGTGTGTGTGTGTGTGTGTGTGTGTGTGTGTGTGTGTGTGTGCGTGTGTGTCTAAAAAGAGACCAAAAAGTGAGAGAATAGAGAGCAGTGAGCCATGACGAGCCAGAATATGTCCACCTCTATTTCTACTGTAGTCTCACCGCTGTGCTAGAGTAGGTGTTTTTTTACCTTCTCCCCAGAGGCTCCCGTCAGAACAAACTTGGAGAAGACGGGCAGGGAGTGCTTTGTGTGGGCCGGCCAGCACTCAATGGTCGCGCCCATGGGGAGGCAGAACAGGGGCACTGACTCAGGCAAAGGGAAGGATTCATAGTCCTCCTCTGGGTACCGACACAGCAAGTCTACAGCACAGAGAAACATTTTGGTCAGGCTTCCCGTGGCATTTTGCTTGTGCATATCCCTAAGTCACATTTAAAAACACAATGTACTTTACCTGCTTTGTATGCGATTGTATTCGTCTTGGCCAAAGACTTTTTGTAACACAAGTAGATGGACGAGCCCCACTGTGAGATGATAAGAACAAGTCAGAGATGTCGGGCCTTTCTATTCAGTTACCCTCCAGATGACACCACTAGCCTCGAACCTCCATCTCACCATGCTACTGTTGAGGTTCTTGTCCACCTTGCAGAAGGTGTGCGGAGCTGTCTCCCCTTTGCCTGGGATGAGGACGCAGACATCGGTGACAGCCAAGGAGGTGTGGGGCTGGTTCTGGTGGGCACGGCGGTAGGTGATGTAGATTCGCTGGGAGGAGGAACTGCTGATGTTGGCTGGCCGACCGGACGGCGTGGTCTGGACAATATGGCAGCCTGGCTTCAACTTCTCCTTCCACTCGTACAGAATTCTAGGTCAAACAAAGAAGACAGCACGGAAATAAGTGTCAAATCTATACATATTCTGTGTACGTATAAAACGTTGTTAGGTTTACAGGCCTTGTGACGTAAATTTAAAATGTAAATAAAATGGGAAAAGACACGATCGATTTTTCTCAATAGTTTTCCTCATGCTACACAGGTCATCACTGGGTTATTTAGAGCCAAGCGAGGACAAACAATGTGCTGCTTACAAGAGCAGATCAGAAGCCCCAAGAAGGTGCAAAGCCAGGGTCAGATTCAGGGATTATCCAGGCTACGTGAGCCCAGAGTCAGTGACAGCGGATTACTTACCCGAGGTCTGTGAGTGGAGGCTTATCTCGGCCCCTCTTGTAGCAAAGGAAAATCTGGGGCCCTCGTAGGCTGGCACCGTTGAGTTCCGCCGAGAGGCCCGATGGAGTGGTGTCTACGCAGGTGAAGCCCGGCGGGACCTCCTCGCCCAACGAACGGATCACCACGGCAACATCGGTGATGGGGGCCTTGGGCTGGGCTGATCTGGGGCCGGCATCATCCAAGTGGAGCTCCTCTTCCAGAGGTTTTGAAGATTCAGTAAGGCCGGCAACCACAAAATAGTCGGCAACACGAAGGCCTTTGTCCTCCATCATGGCCCATTCCCACTCTGCTGGCTGCAGGAATGGAAGGAGGAGACGTACGTGAAAAGGGAGAGAGCAAAAAAGGAAGTAGGGGTGCCAGGCAAGACCAAAAGCAGACAGCTTTGATTATACAATTGAGAGGCATTAGGTTTCATGCAGAAACATATTTTATTTTTCCTTCCAATCTTAACGCCTAAGTATGCCCAGCCAGGAGGAATGGGAGTTGAAATAAGAAATGACACAAAGAACTAAAGTCCCAATAGATGTTACATCTTCACAGACCAAAACATAAGGACAGCCCATAAAATGAAACCATCTGGAAGTAGTAACTTGGCCATTCATTTTTGCAAGGAGAAACTTCATATCTCAGCAAAAAATGTGGCATTGCTCAAAGGCTGACCTTACAATATGCCATGACAAAAAAGTCAGGAAAATATATCCGGGAAACAGTAAGTCCTTAGTCATAAACCAATAACAATTATTTTTCTACATAGACATTTCATGGAGCAAACATTCAGACACCATAACTTTATAGCTTCGACCACCTCATGAATTTTAAAGGCACAGAGAGGAACTGCACAGTGAGTCAGCTACATGTGTTTTCACATAGAATAGAGCTTGCTCTCTTTTTCTTAGTTGAAGAGCTGGCCTTCTGCATTATCTCCCCCAGCAGTTCCTACACACTCACTGGCAAACTGATAAACAGCTGGCTCCATTTCTCCACAGCGACAGTAGGGGGTTAGCATAACCCCCCCCCCCACCCGCACACACACAAACTCTCACACACACACACACACCTACCAACTATTCCTAGCTTGGAAACACGGCAGGGAAGACACTGTTTTCTGTATCTTGCCTACTTAAGGCCTTTGGCACAGTTTGAGACTAATGGCTCTCTATGGTATTCTTCCCATGTGTCTAGCTGATAGGCCTTTAGAGGTAAGTGGTGCTTAAAAGCTTAGGAAACTGACCCATTTGTTGTGAAACTAGCAACATTTACAGAACACCAAGTTAAAGACAATTGTTTTTTTCAAAAACAGACATGGTGTGAGATCAGAAAACCAAACCATCTGTAGGGTACCATGAAAAACTCAGAAAATTGGTTAGTGGACTGCCACCAAAAACTATTTCATGAGAGAATAATATTTTGGAATTAGTCTATGCTTGAGGAACAGGTTTCCTAAATGTCTTTCAGATTTGCAGTTAGACTGAATAGTAACAATTACAAAGTCACATATGAATTCTTCCCCTTCAATCCCTGTCAATCATCCAAACACAACACTCCATACATACATCTTTGTATTTGAA
This sequence comes from Galaxias rostratus, assembly GCA_036024795.1. NCBI lineage: Eukaryota > Metazoa > Chordata > Actinopteri > Galaxiiformes > Galaxiidae > Galaxias > Galaxias rostratus. The sequence continues at coordinate 2,801 of JAVQJS010081051.1, forward strand.
TAACATAAAACTCTGCTAAATACTCAGCTCAGGGGGTGGCAGATGTGTCACACAATTCAAGGCAGATTTTGGATTGTATATAGATGCAATAGCCTAGTTGAATGCCAAACATTGCCTCTATCTATGTCTTTCCTTTTTAACAGTGCACATACACACATTGCTAAAATACATCTAATCCTCACCATAGCAACAACACTATAGCAAACAAGGAAAAGTTATATTCCCTATAATGTTATGAGGTGGGAGCCGAACTTTGTTTTATAAGAACAACTGCCAACTCAACTCAGAACTATTGCCAGCTCATTTGCACCAAGAGTGCTACAACAAAGGACTAAAAGCACTTATACGTCAAATACATAAATCATTATTTAATTTTGGCTTTCTTCCTAATGTTCATGTCTTTATTGAAACATATATCAATATAGATAAATATATTTTCAATTGAATTCCTGGCCGACGGTAAGTATGATACATTGCTGTCAGTAATGTAAGTCAAGATTTAGTAAGACACAACACAAATGTGTGACTCATGAGTATGAAGGAGGAACTCCCCGAGAACTGTGCAATCTGTCCATTCATCATAGGGCTGGCTATTTCATCACATGAAGAGCCCTAAAAGAGCACAGCGGATATCCCCATCTGACCATCTAACAAAATAAATCACTTGTATTACAATATAATGCACACTGTGACGTTACAAGAAAAGGGAACTCCTTTGTTTTATGAACTGGACTAATATCCAGAAAAACAGTAATTTGCCGAGAAGTGATGACCTATGCACTCTAGTCAAAACTTCTCTTTATCTTTCTATCATCACAATGACTATTAACCAACTGCATATTCAGATCAATCAACAGCTTTCAGTAAATATGTCATAATTGAATAATACGGGAACTTAAATTAAATTCAAGTACATGCTTCCTGTACATTAGTTATTATATTATATCACAACTAGTGACAACCTGGATTGAATTAATTCTGCTGGGAGCATTTTTTACCTCTGCTGTTCCAGTATGACCGACAGTATCAAGGGGTCTGTTTTAACAGCAGGAGGGCAGGGAGAATAGACAGGCTGAAATGGGAGGAAACACCAAATTTCACTCAACATCTGTTCCCTCTTAGTGATGGAGGCACCACCACCAAAGTCAGTTCGCTCCAAAAACGAACATTCCTCCAAGCTAGAGACTTTATTTGAACGAAGATGGAAATAAAGTAGCAATAGTATGGCTGGCGATGTAAATAAATACAGGTTTTTATTCTCAGCATTTTTAAGTGGGGAGGGGGGACTTTGACAGTCAGCCTTTAAAAATGTTAAGGATCCCGAGCCAGACCACGATAAACATGGCATCTTATCTAATACAGGTTGGCTCGGTTGGCTGTCTACTGTGGGGGGAAGGGATAAATACACCTAACAGACGAAGCAATTTCGTTTCAAATGTGTATAAAAGCTTGCATACAGGTTAAGTTAAGGCAAAAAAATAATTGCGTAGCTTTCAAAATAAACATGGACAACATTTCACACCGAGTAACGTAAACGTTTCGTCCCGTTCTCGTCATTTATAAATCATCAATTACCAATAATTAAATAATTAGAAAAGAATAAGCGACAATAGTCATAAACGTAGTTAGATATGTAGACAGCTTGTTCTTGCATTCAATTACCAATTTAATAATGGTAGAGATACTCACATTCCCGTTTGACGTCGCCGAGATGGACTGTTGTAAATACCAATGTGAAAAAAATAACTCTAATCACTAAGAATAATTTCCATGAATTGTTGCAGACTATGTTTTTCTATGTATCTGTTGGTTGTTGTAATGTAACTAAAGCTGTAAATAATTGTCTACACCAAAAAGATGCAACTGAATACCCTAGAACCGTTAGTCAGACCAGCGGAGCAGCGAAATCCACGTGACTTCTTACAATATAGCCCCCACTAACGTCATTGGTGACACTTGCGGAGCTAGACTGTTCCCTACAAAAAACATCACTTCTGTAAATGTAATTTCCTTAGAATTATACTGTGGTTTGCTTGTTTTAGTTGTGTTCTGTTTATTGTTTACTTTAAATGCAACTAGTTTGGCTGTTGTGGAGGCATTTGGCAATATTACACTATTTCTAAAGTCTGATATACAGTACATTTCTTATTTTTGTATTGTTGGTTGTCTATTTGTCTATTTTGACTGTATATCTGTAGTTTATTTTTATTTGTGCGCACACTATGAGTGAATCTGGCATCAGCCGCTGATCAGTTGTAATGAATTCACTTGCTGAATTTATCAACATTTTTGACGATTGTGACAGTTTTTAACGGTGAGGGAATTTTTGCCTGCCTGTTTACTCATTCCTTTAATCATGAGTCAAAATTAGTCCTGCGTCGATTATGTATCCATCAATGATATGCACTGACACCTTTTAGATCCCTACAGCTGAAAGTCGATCAAACCTTGTCCACTACTGCGCTCATGTGGTTTGCGAGGACATATTTTAGATACCGTAGACAGTGGTGGCAGTGGTGGACAAACACCTGTAATAAAGAAAAACTATTACATATTATACACAACACACACATTCAACTTGAAAGTGGTCGGACCTTGAATTTTCTTTGTGGGGATTATGACAGTTAGACCACATACAAATAACGTTTAGGTGGGTGCTGGAGTGTACACCCAATTAGTTAGGGACCCAATTTTGCCTTCCTACAGATCTATATTTTATTTTGTATTTTATAGACTTTATACCGCATCTACCTTATTCTAGAGCTATATCACCATTTAACATCACACGATGTATCAAGAGAACATGCAAATATACTGTGGATTATGATTTAAAAAACGATTTAATAACTAAAAATATATATATATAAATGTTCCAGCTTTTCACAAGTTAAAAATGTTTAGCCTGCTGACATCAGCTCTGAATTGGTCTTAATGTTCCAATATACTCACAATAGAATACTAGTATATCCTATATCCATTAAGCATATTCCCAGATGTTTTGTTAATTTAAGCTCAGGACACTTCCAGAAGGCTTAATGGTGAGCAATGACGTCTCAGAGCCAACCCCTCAACATCCGCTCTCAGCATGGCCAGATATTATTATTTTTTTTCTTTGATTTATTTTATATTAATATTATTTAATATTATTATTCATAATAATACGAATAAGAATAAGAAGAATAAACAAATCTATGTTTATTATCCCAAACATTCTTTTTAGGAGCTGATGGCCACTTTACTTTTGCTTTTTTGTCACTGATTTTCTTAGACCGCTCTACCACCATATTCCCTTGTCTTTTGGTGCTTGTTTGTGCCATCTCAGAGTTGTTGATGGCCTATATGACTTTGGTTTGTGTCCAGCTGCAGGCCTTCATTCGACTTACTTACTTTACGTTGTATTCTCAGGCCCCTTATTGTTGTCAACTTTTCCCAGCCACAAGTGCAGGTCGATGGACTTGTATAAGACATACAACATCATCCTCCTGCCAGTGCCCTGACCAGTCACTGACAGTTAGTCTGGAGTCAGTGTATGTGTGTGTGTGTAAGACGTAATATATGTTGAGTAAGCAAGTTTGGCGCAAATTGGCTGCCGTGGTTTCACTCAGAATGGGTGTAGTGTTTGATAGCTGTCGGTCCATTGTTCAATGTATGATATGAATTGGTTATCTAATTGTGTAAAAGCGCTTTGAGTGTCTTGATAAAGCGCTTCAAACTAAATAAAATGCATTATTATTATTATTATTATTATTATTATTATTATTATTATAATAATGCAATAAGATCTCAAATAAAAATGGGGATGGGGCTCATGGGGGACAGGGTAAGCGGTCCCTCGTCCCTGTTAAAGCAGGTCCTTCCTATGAAAACTTTTTTTTACTGTAAAAATCAATACTTTTTCTTTAATCATTTTAATACAACACGTGTAAATTAAGTTGTAGTATTGCCAATCAACACAAGTATCGTTAAGTATCCTAATACCCCCTTGTTGAGACAAAACGGTTGTGCCCCCCCCCCCCTCCACCCCTATTGGAAAGAAGAGGCGGAGTCTGTAAATACATTGTTGGAGTACCCGTATGTGCCGTTAACATTACCTAGCTAGCTTGTCCGGGTCTAAATCAGGAAGAAGCCAGGGAGGCTGTTCACTCAGATACATCAAAACTTCAAAGATGGGTAACAGAGATGACGAATACGACTACCTGTTCAAAGGTGTGCCGCGGCGTTAATCTGAACATAACACAGCCTAATGATTGTATGGATGACGTTAGATAAAAAAAAAAGCTCTAAATGTGTTGACAGTTGGTATGATCAGCTTGTTTTGGGGTTATTTTATTTCTATCGCGGTTTTCCACGTCGGTCAACGCTAAAGCGTTAACGTATTTTACATGTATTGAGAGCCCCACCCGTCCGGGCTACCCCAGCAGATCAGTTTTTCAGTTGCGGATCGAATAATGCCTACTAGCTAGCTTTAGCTCTGTACGCTAGCTAGCGATGCCTTTGCTTTAGTAATCACTGTAATCGAATATGGCTATTTAGCTAACAACAGTATGTCACATCGTCGTAGCCTTTGGGTAAACTCTTCATAGTCTACACAGCTAATGCTAGCGATATTTGTGCCCTTACTCGTCCTCTTGGCCATGGTAAACTTGATCTGCCAGTCTATTGCAGCGGGGTTGGTGCCTTCCTGTGTCTGTTCTCATATATAGGTAGACAGATAAGGGCAGTGGCTGGCTGGGCCTCAAAGACTTTGTCCTTATCGTTTATGTGTCTTTTCGTTAACGTGAGGTATTTGCAGCCGTACGTCAGCTTTACTAGTCGGTTTCCACTTTTCACTTGAAAACAAAAAAAATCTAGTGTGCAGTTGACAGTGCTATTTCAAGACAAAGGATTTTGTAAAGGCTACTATTAATAATGGCATTATTAAGGAAATGTGTTACACACTTTTTTTAATCTACCAAAGACGAAGGCAGACAACCTCTGCCCAGTACTTGTGATTTGTGGGGCTTCTGATCTGTAGAATCTGTGAGGCTATAACGTGAGCTACCTCTTCATTATCTCTAATGTTGTTCCATTTTACTGATTGCCCGACGCACTGAAGTTGCGTGCTATATAGTAGTGATTCAACAAATTATTACAAGTAGACAGGTCACTATTATTGAAAGTCCACATAATCTAATCTTCCTAAACGTACACATGATGTTACTGAACTTGAGTTTTAAATATTGTATTCATTCAGCGTTGATTGAGGCGGTAGTTTAACAAACAACGCATCACAAATGATGAACCGAAGAACCTTTACCTTTTAAGTTTTTGTTTTTATTGTACGAAACACCATCTATAACACGTTTATGTGGGGGACTCAACAAGTGAGTTTTAGTTTATGTTGTCTTTCTACATCAGAGTTCGATGTAGCCTTGTTGTTTGACAATTTGTTTGCCTTTTAACACAGTGGTTCTGATTGGAGACTCCGGTGTAGGGAAAAGTAATCTACTCTCCAGGTTTACTCGAAATGAGTTCAACTTGGAGAGCAAGAGTACCATCGGAGTGGAGTTTGCAACACGCAGCATCCAGGTGGATGGGAAGACGGTAAAGGCTCAGATATGGGATACAGCTGGACAGGAGCGCTATCGGGCAATTACCTCTGCGTAAGTTTGAACAAAAACAATCTTATTGTCTTCGTGTTATGTGTGTGTGTGTTGTGTAGTAAACACTGTTTTACAGATCCCTTGAAGAAAATCAGCGCAGATAAAGGTAAAATAAGTGTTGTGATTATTTACATGATTGATTTCTCTGACGACGGTTCCCTCCTCCCCACAGGTATTACCGTGGTGCAGTCGGGGCCCTGCTCGTGTACGATATTGCCAAGCACCTAACCTACGAAAACGTGGAGCGTTGGCTGAAGGAGCTGAGGGACCATGCAGACAGCAACATTGTCATCATGCTGGTGGGCAACAAAAGTGACTTGCGTCACCTTCGGGCAGTACCCACCGACGAGGCCCGGGCTTTTGCAGGTGCCATGATTCCCGTCCAACACACATAACCTAAGAAATACCAGTTGCATTTTTGTGTGACAAAGGCAAAAACATAGTCTAAACAGCCAAACTTGGCAAAGTCTTGCGAAGTGTTGCAATTACTCAAAGATTACTAATCTTTTTACCAATCCAATTACTAATAAATATGCGTCATTTGTATAATTAAATGTGCTTTGTTTCATATAGAGAAAAATGGGTTGTCGTTTCTGGAAACCTCAGCCCTGGATTCCACTAACGTTGAGACTGCGTTCCAGACCATTCTGACCGGTGAGTGCTCTCCTTAACAGCCACTCAAACTTCTATAGCCTTGATTGATTTAGGCCAGGAGTTCGGAAGAGTAATTATGCTCTATCGAGACTAAATTTCATTGTTTCTAAGGGTTGTGAATGCATATTCTAAAGATGGTTGTGAGCATAATGTGTGTGATAAGCCTTACTGGGCAATGGGCCAGAGCTGCATTGTGAATAGCTAATCAAAACTATGGCCTTGGTGTGCGTGTTGACGTGAGAGTGATAATGATCCATAGTGCAGCATAGTGCCAAGCTGCCACTGTTCTCTGTACAGTGGGAATTGCTGTAGTAAAACAATACATGCTTTTAAAGGAAGCACTATCAGATCATGTGCTGTGATTACATTGGACACGCTTCCCTTTCAGCCATGCATGATTTCTGTCAGCACAGGGTGTCTAGAGAGAACTAGCTGGCGGTACCAATCTGTTTGTCAAAGGTGGATCTTAACCAGCCATCACTCTCTCCTACCTTGCAGAAATCTACCGTATTGTGTCCCAGAAGCAGATGCTGGACCGGCGGGACAACGATATGTCCCCTAGCAACAACGTGGTGAACATCCAGGTGCAGCCCACAGAGAACAAACCAAAGATGCAGTGTTGTCAAAGCATCTAGGGTAGCACCCATCCACCTGCACAGCAGCCCCCCTCCTCCTTCTCATTCTCCTTCTCCTTCCCCTCCCCCCCAGCCTCTCTGAAAGACTGCTTTGGTTCTGGCACACAGAGGCCCAGTCAGTCTCCTGCATAAAGGCTGTGTCCCTGGCACTAGTCCATACAGAGAGCCACCTGCAGTCAGGACTGTGCTTCTGCTTCTCTGCCACCCTAGGCTTTTATATGTAAAGCAACGTTTTAAACATCCGTCGGGCAAATCTGCACACAAATGTCTTAATATATTATTTCAAGCTTCTTTTTTTTTCTCTTCTTTTTTTGGGCGTTTTGTTTAAATGTTAGTCTTAGTCTGTGCCAATTTGAGTTTGACTGATACCGGCTGTGTATTTGGCGGTGGGGAGCTGTTTGGGTCTAGAGGCTGACTATGTATCTGTGCTGTATGTGGATCATTTGCTCTGTGATAATGCTATTGATAGGCCAGGGTCAGTCCTCTGAGGCCATTAAGCTCCCCACCCCTCAAGTAGACCATGTACAATCCATATATTTATGTATATAGACATGTATAATTCACAAAGTTTGTGGTACTGAAACGCAAGCTGAAGCACTTTTCTTAAGCTGGAAGGACATGGAGGAGTTTGCTGCCACATTTTGTGCTAGCCAGCTCCTCCATGGACTTCTGAAATACAACGGCACAAGCACTGTTTCATTCCGGGCAGTAATTGTAACCGCTGCCGAGGTTAGCCAGAGGTGTCAGTGCCTTCCCTTAGTAGAATGTCATTTTTGGATGCCTTCATTTTTGATCACGTGCTTACCACTGCAGAGCCTTGAGACCCCCCACCCTCTCTCTATTTCTCTCTTTCAAATCTGGCCTTCGGTTACATCTGTGAGTAGGGTGGATGTAACACCAAATTGAGGGTTGTGGCTGGGATATCAAGGACATCTTATAACAGAAGAGCCTATTGAGTGCAGGGGAGCTTTGAGTTGATACAGAGAACCAGTGTGATCCTTTCCCTCAGACATTGCAGACTGCTTGCCTGTACGCTAGGTCTATCTAACCGAGTGGCTTCCTGGTTCTGGCTAAGGAGTAGGGCAATAGGAGGTGATGAGAGAAAGTCTGTGTGATCTGTGAGACTTCCCCCTTACACAGCAGCACAGCGCCGCTCCCGTTGTCATCTGCAGGTGTCAGTGGGAGCACCTTGCCTATTTTAGACAAACAGAAAATTAAATAGAGTAGGCCGATTTTCTTTGCACTGAAAACAATTCCCGGAACCACACTGAGAGCACTACAGATACTGATTTATTGCTTCTACTTTCCCTGTAGATGTACTGGTATCTTTTATCGCAATGCTTGCACCTAGTTTTTCCAACTCGATTCTAATTCCACAAACATTTCCAAATTCAGTACATCGTTGCTTTTGGTTCCAAATGATGGAGGGCATGGTGGAAGGACGCCAGCTACCTGTTTGCAAAGGCCAAATCCTATAACAATCCCTGGGAAAGACTGCACTCAAGGGTTGTACTGTGACGGTGACCTGCTCTCTAGAGTTGGGGTCCCCGGTGTGTCTGGCAAGGCAGTGCCAATGATGTGACGGCACAGACGGCGCTGTCAGCTCCGGTTAGCCTGCTTTACATGTCAACGAAAGATGGCGATTCATGATGGTTATTGAATTTTGCCTCTTCTTTTTATTTTCCGTGTGTATTTGTTGTATTAGGGTTTTATCGTCACTGTTCATTCTCACCACTAATTACAAATGAAAAGTGCAAATAAAAGAAATGATTACCACCGAGGTAGTTTCTGAAGTGACACATTTTTCAAGTGAGTGTATTTCATTGCTTGTAAAGCAATGGATATAACGTGGATATTTGTATGGCCTGCTCCAAGGCTCTCGCACAAGCTTAATAAAATAGAGTGAAGCACAAGTAAACAGTGCAAACTACTGGAAGCCTAGAGGTAGTGTGAAATGCACGTATTAGGCATATAAAGAAGTATTGTGTAACCTGAGACTCACAAAAGCAGATGGGGCTGTGGGTGGACTGTTCTGAATTTGCATAACAGCTTGGGGATTCTGATTGGCAGCGTAGGCTTTTAATTTTCAGTTTATATACCAAAACAAACAAGCAGCATTGAAATGACAGCAACTATAAATATCTTTGCTTCAAGGAAAAACGGTCGGGTGAAACTGGTCTGTAAGTGCTTAATGTCCGGTAAAAATAAAACGCTGTATGTCATAAGGATCGATTGTCAACATGTTATTGCTTCTGCAAGAGTTGAGATTGAAGTCACATAAGTGAGTGAACATGTTCATTAAAAGAAAGCATTACACTAATAATAATAGCATCATAAAAAACCTAACCAAAACGCCTCATTTTTACATGTGGAAATTTTACACAGATTTCAATGTAATTGTTACATCTTTGTGACAAGTTTGCTGCTCTTGAAACAGACAAGAGGTTCTCCCTTGTAACCTTGAGCCATATTTAAAACAATGCGCACACATGACACTGAGCACAGAAAAAAAATCATGTCCTAACTACATTGGGTGGTCTATATTCTTTTATCGCATCATGCACTTTTTTTCTAGTGTTACAACAAAATTCACTTTCACCAGACTAAATTGATAAATAACCAAATACAAAACAAAAAGGCCAAAACAATATATTTTTTTACAACCCTCAATGTTTCAAATATGTAAACATGACACGTGACAAAGAATGGTATTGTACAGAATACACCCGCTCTAGTCAAATCATTATGAGCCACGTCCAAAAGTTCCTGTAATCTTAACCTTAACCATTTTGCACAAATCTCTACTTGACATCAATGCATGAGTTACATTGAGAACATTGTTCTGATTTACACAACCATTACTGCATCCCATTGCTGGGCGAGAACAGGTGAATAGAGTCTGGGTGCACACATGCCACACGCAATGAGTGGCACCTTAGTGGTTTTATAACAGAGGATTAAGGTCTCTTACTAGAACTTAAAATAATTACGGTCTGGTTTGCTTTCTGAGGAACCATCCCTGGATAGCTGATCAAGGGTAAGTCCATTTCTCACTTGGTATGTGCAGCATGTCTCCATCTGCAGTCACAAGTAACCCGCTGTGATTGGGCTTGCTGCAAATAATACCTGGGTCTGTTCTGACAGATTTAACTTCCTTCCAGTGGAGAAACCTGCCTTTTGGATTCGAGGTGATGGCAACACAGTTCTTCTCTGATAACACATCCCCCTTCTATCTTGTTCTTCCTGTTCGCTCTCTGAGTGTAAGCTGATTGCAGTCCAGTTTGCTTTCCAATTAACCAGTGAGATCCATCCTAAAATCCATTCCAGGGTTCCTGGAATACGCGGAGTGGTGAGTGGCCGGAATACTCGGAACAGATGAATGGTCGCTGGTGGGTGGGCCCGTGTCTCCCGCAACTTTGCTGCCTGTCCTTGGAGGGAACAGATAGACACAGATAATCGTAGCGGTGTGGCTCTTCCTCCGTCTCAAGGATTGCCAGTCTTGCAGAGAGACAGAGGGAGGGCCATGGGTTGAAAGTCAGCTGAAACTGAAGTCTCCTGCTGGCTCTTCGTTCGAGGCTGGGGCTTTACAGCAAGGAGCTGGGGCTCTCTGGCGGGGTGTGAGAGGGGCTGTGGCGCATGGGCAGTATGTCGTAGTGACTGGGGATTGGGATGGGGATGTGGCTGCTGCGGGGCAGGTCGTAGGGAGTCTGGGAGAAGCCAGTGGCCATACCGTTGGGCCCCTGGAGCACGCTGACAGTCGGCTCTGAGGGGGACAGAGAAGGTTGTTAGGTTATAAGAGCAGAGACAGTGACAGACAAGAAGGCAGGAGTAGCTTTCATTGCCCCCCCCCAGTGTGCTGACAGGACTCAGGGCATCGGCTAAGACGGACCTGACTGGAGAGGTCATAACCCCTGATGACCCGCTCCCTGAGGCCGCCACACTTACCGACTTCGTAGACGTTGCGGGCGGCGCTGGCCAGCAGGGTGGCGGTGCCGCCGAAGGGCAGCTCGCGATGCGACGGCGACTTCAGCTCCACGTAGCTGCTCTCGACATGCTTGCAGGCCAGGCCAGGCGGCTCGCGGATGGTAGCGTAGGGGTTCTCGCTGTTTGGCGAACACGAGCTGTTGCTGCTGCAGATGGCGCCCTTGATGAAGTCTGGAGCCAGGGAACAGAGGAAGGTCAGTGTGGTCATTGGCACGTTCTTGCGCTAAAGAAATACCCCGCCAGAACAACAATTGGAAATCGTATGAATGAAGATGTCTTTAAGTTGTGCCAGGGTTTGCGTCTGACAGTGATGAGTAGTGCCTGGCAAACTGATCAGGCTGACAAGGGGGAGGGTGGAAAGGGGGTTGGGGCGCCCTCCTCCTCCCATCCACTTTAAGTCTCATCATTGCGATAACGGCCTCATTAAAGGCAGCCTGAGCTCCTCTGTCATTCTCCACCCGCCCCTATTCACTGCAGCCTTCTGACGAGCCCCACAGACTGCGCTCCGGAATACGGGGAGGGCTGTACCATTGACGTCGGACTGAAGCCCTCCGTCATCCGGCTCAACATTGGGGAGAGCGGCTCCCATAAATCGAACGCAAGGATGTGTTGGTTATGAAACCTCTAAGGACACTCGAGTCCTGTGGGGGAAATGGGTAGACATGGAACAGTGGGAGGTTTCCATTTACCTTTTCTGGAGGCTCGCTGGGTATGCGTGTCCCCTTGCTGAACATCTGATAAGACAAAATGGTCAGATGTGACACAGCACATTCCACATTAATTGAGGCATTACATTGATCATAGAGTGTTTTCGCACCCCATCATAAGTAATAAGGCAGTGTGGAGTGTCAGTGGGTATCTTGAGATCTCTGTTGCTGACATTCCTGCAGCGCAGCCTGGATTTGCGTGTTTGTCATGGTGGCTACCCGGCTTACACAATGAGCTGGATGAAGACATCACATGATCTCACAACTCTGAACCGCAAAACAAATAAATATGAGTCAACCAGCCCGGTTTATGGAGCTTCTGTTGCACTATCCTGTTTCTCCCATGGCAGGGCCACATAATAAGACAGGATCTTCCATCGGGCGATTCATAAAATGAAACAATGTGGTGTTTACAACTTTGATTCTGGTACAAAGTATATTAGACAGGTGGTCCAGTCAGCAGTGAAGGCTCGGTATTTGCATAGCTTTGTCCTTCTGTGTGCATGCTGGCCTCATAACCTCACGGTAGCGATAGTGTTATCAGCATGTTGACTTTGTTTTCATACATTTGCCACCATGAGTGGTAGTCTGTCATTTCTGTGACATTGTAACGCTACCTTCGCTAATGGATGAGGGACTGATGAAAGCACTTATTGCACAATTGTCATACAAAGGATGGTACTATGCTACAAAGTATTATTTGGGCAGTCCAGAAACTGGGTTTGTTACCACTTGGTCGAGTCAGAAAGGAACAGCGCAGCCTGGGTTTTAGTCAACTGCTGACTGTCATCCATGATGAATGAATGAGTCAAAAGGGCGAGGAAGCTGAGTCATTTCAACAACACAGGCAAGACACGTCCAAGACACGAACACGCCCACGCCCCCTCACGGAAGGCAGCGCAAAGGCAGTCTTTCTCAGAGGAGAGCTCGAGGGGAAACCAACCCAGCGGGTTTGCGTGAAACAGCGGTGGATTAATAGTTGACTCGAAATTAGCATAGTTCTATCCCGGCGCCTACAATTCTTAACAACAATGATTATGATAATGATAATGACAACTCTTTAGAAATTAACCATCTTGTGACATTTCAAATTCCAAAATAAACGAATTTAATTTCATTGAGCGTGTTTAGAGGAGACTCACCTAAGTCATTAAGGTTGCAGTAGGCCCTCCATTCTGAACCATTTCTGCTTTTCAAGGTGCTTGACTGATGCAAAAAGAAGAGAGACAGTTTTTATTGTCAAACAACATCCCGTAACATACTTTGTGACACGTTTGCTTTCGTGAGTGTGTGCGTGTGTGTCTGCACGGGCGGGGGAAACGCGATGGCTAACCTTGAGTGTGAGCGAGCTGTCGAGGTTGTTTGCGATGGAGGAGGAGGAGGAGGAGGAGACGTTGCACTGGGCCACCGTGTGGTAGCTGGGGTTGGAGAAGCATTGGCCCCCGCTGTTGCTCGTGTTGCTGCCCACGCCCTGACAGGTCTCCCCAGTGCCCGGCCGCATGGCCACCGTGCTGCCACACTCTGACGAGGCACCAACACAACACAAGAGGGTTAAACCAACAACCCACGCTTAAGAAACAACCGAACCCTTCCATCACCAAATTGTTGTTGTTTTCTCCAAAAATAGCTTGTAATTTTGTAATTTTGCTTTGTTGTGGATTTCAGAGGCAAATTATATGCGATTTTTCTCTTTGCCCCAAGTGGTTCACCAGAGATGGAGTAGTCGGTATTGGCAATTCTCATGGCGGGCGTGTAGGCCACGCTGGGCGGCACCTCATGGCCCTTCTCCCTCTGCCTCTGGCGATACCACACAAACAGGCTAAGCATGGCCATAATGATGAGGAGGAGGAAGATAATGCCCATGACGGCCCCCGCCGACTGGCGCTCTGAGCCCCGCGCCGGGCTGATCTTGGTGTAGGGGTTCAGCTCCTCCATCATCAGCGCCGCTATGATGGGCGCACAAACACACACACACACACACACACACACACACACATACATACACACAAACAAAGGGTATCAGTAGATGTGAAAGGTTAGGGTGGGTGTTTAAGTGCATGGGAACAGAGACAAACCCTCTAACCTTGGTCACAGCGAATGCCTTTGTATCCAGGGCTGCAGTAACAGGTTCCTGTCACGTAGTCGCAGGTGGCGTTGTTCATGCACTCACACAGCTGCTGGCAGCCGTAGCCATAGGTACCAGGAGGACACTCTGCCAGGGACACAATGACGGGATACTCTCAAACAAAGCCCTTTTGTAACGCTGTTGCTAGTGGAGCCCTATCGAATAGTGCTGGTTGAGATAGGTAGAAATTAAGCGTGGGCCGCACACCAGCACGGCGGCCCTGGGAGTGGAAGTAGAGTGGTACTCACTCTGCTCACAGCTGGCCCCTATGAAGCCTGTGCGACAGGCACACTGGCCGGTGATGTGGTCGCAGTCGGCACCGTTCTGACAACGGCACACCTCGGAACAGTCCCTTCCATAGAAGCCTGATGGACACCCTGAGGAGGGTCATGAAGATGCAGAGTGAAATTAGAGGCCATAGAAAATTTGTAGATTCAGCAGCATCCAGTAGTTTAGAACAAAAGAGAGAGGAAATCAATTTTGTGAGTCACTCGTGTGGTTCCCCGTAATGTTAAACCTGCTGAGCCCTGGTCATTCAAACGAAAACAACTGATGCCTATTCTGTAGGTAGAATATTTACCAAAATACCATTGTGTCTTCTTTGAGAAGTACTCTTGAATACTGAATATGTGTATGTTGGAGACTCTAACACTAGACCGCGTTTATTTATTTTTTTGCGTACAACAGAACAGATGTCGCAACTGTGTATAAACTGTGTCCAGACACTTTGGCAGTATTTCAACAGGAAATGTCATTGTTATGCATTCCAGAACACCAAATGAGACATTACACTTTCGGTCCGCAAGGAACAAAAGGGATGTCACGCAACACAACAAGAAAATGGCAAAACAGGGGGAACAGTGGAATGATGATGAATAACAATCTCATTCCCTGATGGATGACTGGGGGCAGGCATTAAGCACTGGAATCGGTTTTCTCCTTAGATAGCGTGCGTTATCGTTATCTATACGCGTGTTCTGAAAGACATACCTTGAGGCTAAATTGAATATAAATCCATTCAGTTTTGTCAGATACTTTCTTACTAAAACACCACCGAATGCCACTTCAGTGTAATCTGGTGCAGTTCCAGTTGGATGTCAGCAGATGTCACTGTGTGTCTACAGAGCTGGATGGGAGAGACTCACGCTGTGTGCAGTAGAGACCGGTCCAGCCAGGGCTGCACCTGCACTCCCCGTCGTAGGCACTGCACTGGGCTCCATTGTGACAGTTACAAGAGTTGAGGCAGTCGGGGCCCCAGTACCCAGAGGGACAGGCTGCAGACGCCAGAGACACAGTCAAGTGGGGGAGATGTGAAAGGGCAATTTCCCACCATGATACCTAACTGAACTACACTGGCCTGGGCTGGCCAAGCTCATCATCTGCAATTGGTTGTGAAAATCTAAAGCGTGGACAGAAATTTTCTTGGTCAGCTTGGTGCTGGTATAGGTCAGTAGGCTCATTACAGTAGTGTAAAAATGCCAATTCACATTTGAGCACGCATAAATAGAATCCACATAGATTTACTCATATACTGTTTGACACAGTATACTATTTTCACAACCCATAAAAAAACTAAAACTCTAAAACTTAAATAGATTTTACAACATGCAAACACATCTCACATTTACTGTATACCGAAAAGCGAGAAAACAGACAAAAACATACAACCAATACCACAATGACCATGTGAAGACTCAATGTTAGGCACACATGTTTACACAAATAGTAATTACACACCAAATTACAGTGAACAGCACATATTATGTAAAGACATCACATAGAATTAACATATGAATTCACATAAAATGTGTGTGTTTACCTAAGTACCCTTGTATTCATTGAATAGGCTTAAATTTGGGGTGGTAAGTAAACCGTATCAAAATATCTCAAAATCAGGGATTATTGCTTAAACCACTCAATCTAATTTGTTGGTGTCAATTCCCTATGTCATTATCTGGCTCAACACTCCGATTCTAATCCTTGGCCTTTACGGCATTAAATCACAAAGCATATTGTGTCACACTAGGCAGATAAGTAAAGTGGCTACTCTTGGAGTCGGTTAGATCTAGAAAATGAATGATGTCCATGCAGGGAAATGTGGGATGAAAATAAGGTGGACGGGTGTAATAAACGAGAGGGGGATTCTTATAGAGCAGGTTTGGCCTTACCCTGAGAACAGTCCTCTCCAATCCAGCCAGGGAAACACTGGCACGAGCCATCGATGGGATTACAGGTACCGTTGTTGGTGCAGAGGCAGATCTCAGCACAGCCCCTTCCATATCTCCCACTGGCACACACTGGGGAGACACAAGCACACACATACACCCATGTCACAAACATAGCTGTGCATGTGCGTGCGCGCGCGCACACACACACACACACACACACACACACACACACACACACACACACACACACACACACACACACACACAAATATAAGAAATCTACAGTGATGGTTATAACAGATATAATAACAGAAGGTGAGGGAATCATATAAAAAACTACAAATACCCAACATGATCAGAGTATGCTATGCTCATTTACAACCGTTCTCGCTTGCAAAGTTTGGTTGGTTTTATGTGTTCTTAAGGGGGTCAGAAACCAAAGCTGTGTTCACACAGTTAATCAGTACCTCAAGTAACACATGTGCCCCACTTTGATTGAGCACAAAGCCGCATGATTGATGTGCCACCGTATTAAAATAGACCCTGTGTACATTTTTTATAAAAATGAATATTTCAATGCTCGCTGACACATTCTCCTCAATTAAAGATTTTGCCTCAGATTAAACTTCTATTGTGCTTTGTTCCTGGTCTGTGCGGAATAAATTGGATGGCACCACCACCCTCCGATTCCGCAGTGGCTGCTCAAGCCCAGACGGGAGGTAAAGTGAAACACAGGAGTCCTTACAGGAAGAGGCGGTGAGCGCTGGATATCAGATCAATCAGATACGGTCGACCGTCTTTGAGGGCGACTTGAGTTTAACTCATTTGGAGGTGTGGGGCTTCCTTTAATGATTACATTTCAACAGTTTTTTTTCTACTCCCTGTTTGTGAGAGCTCTTTCAAGCCGTCTTCTGAAGCCCCTCGGAGCATAGTTATGGGGCTGGCTCTCCCATGCAGTCGAGGAGGGGGATTCAGGCTCCCACACACCAAAATAAGGCTTCATTAGCCTGAAGCTTTGGGTTCAAGATAGAGGACAACTGAGGACACCAGGAGGCCTCTGTACTAGAGAGAATGGTAGCAAAGGTATGCGGGGAGCTGGCCACCTTGCTCCCCGAGCCCTGCTGGCCTGCTCGCCAGTAATGATGTGCTGACAAATTAACACTGGCTCTTCCTATAGACAGCTCTGAACGCCATAAAAGGGAATTGTATATACGCCCGCTGCCTTTCTGTAATTGATAAAAAAGACTATTAAATTATCAGGAGAAGCAGTAAGATGTCGGCTCCCGACCACAGTGCATTAAAGGAGGACAGTGTTGAAGAGCCACCACTGCATGTCTGTCACGGGCAGTTCAGCAAAGTCTACATCTTCCTCAGTCTCTGGGTCAATGTCCATCTACTACACAGACTGGACCGACACGCTTTACAACTCATTTGGCAAAGTCCTCATGAATACTATTCCACAGATTCTCTTCAAATGACAGAAAACAGTTAAATGTGTCTACTGATCTTCATCTACTTCTCTGAGACGCTAAAGTAGGTCATCACTGTTTCATTTGGGGGGTTTTCAGGTCTTAATAAGAGTGGCTCAACAAAGAGTTTTAAAACGAACACTCAAAAACTACCTATGATATTTTGCTCCCATGCTGTAAGCAAATACTTAACTAAATGCCACTTACAAAACATAACAGCAAGACATAACAGCCACAACAAACGAATGTATGCACTCAATTTCACTAACACACATGGATTTACTTTTGTTCTACCTAATTTCACACATTGGTTAAAAAACATCAGTCTGAAAAAGTGGGTCTCAGCAATAATCAGATTTCCAGTGAAGGTTGTTCTTTGGGACGGCACTGATAAATTGAATCAGTTTAAGTACAATAGCAGGGGTAGGTGGGAGGCGTAGTTGGTGATTCAACAGTCTTTTTAAAATTGATCAAGGACATCTAGATAACAGACAGGACAGATTACTAGGACATGGAATGCACCAGAGTGAACGTCTATGTAGTATCTCCAAACCGCTGCCTCAATGTTCTTTTTCAAACGCTGATGCCCCGCCACTTTTCTTGCATAAAAGAAAAGCAGGAAAGCATAAAAGATTCAGATTGTGTCTGATTCACTTCCAACAGCTCCGTGTAGCAATCGTTCATGAGCATGAAAAGATTGCTTAATTCAGGCCAGGCAAATGAGGTTATGTACTCCGTGGAGGGACGGAGTACGGGTGCTTACCCTCCTCCGTAGGTTTGGTCAACGGTCAACACATTACCTATGCTAGGGTAGGAGGTTCGGTGGAGAAGGAGGAACCACTCGCCTTGGTTGCACAGGGAGCCCGTGAAGCCGGACAGACACTCGCAGTGGCCCGTGACGTGGTGGCACGGTCCCGTGCTGTGAACACACTGCGGGCAGGACTGGCTGCAGCGGTGGCCGTAGAACCCAGGGGAGCAGACTGGCACCGCAGGGGCAGCCGCCAGGGACGACACGGAGAGGAGACCCACCACACCGAGGGAGGAGGAGGGGTGAAGGAAGGAAGGCACAAGGATAAAGTAGTGGGGTGGGAATCCAGGGTAGAAGGATGAAGATTGAAAGGATGAAGAGACACGTGGGAGAAACAACAAGTGAGTGCCAATTCGAAGTGATCGTTCTTTCCATCTTTTATGTGGTGTCGAAAAGGAATAGTTTATTATTACGGTTGGGTTTAATATTAGTATACAACTCAGCAGCCCAAAACAATCTGCATTTGGGAACAGCACGGTTCTTTGTGCATTTGTAAAGTGGTTTTATTTTAAACCTCTAAGTTAAAAATAATTATAGCACTCAAGATTAACATCACCGAAGACGCACATACGACTAAATCTATTTAGTAAATTATTGGGGAAAGAAACATATTGCAAGAATCTTTCCTCATACGATGGTTTTGTGGTGTCTTCTCCTATGCTTTCTTATGCATAATTTAGGCCTTTGCAAGGATCCTTTACTTCAATTAATACAATTGCCTAAATGGTGCAAGTTGGCTCTAGCACCACAAAGAGAGAAGAGAGACCGCGCACGCACACACACACACACACACACACACACACACACACACACACACACACACACACACACACACACACTCAGGCTTCTCGAGCTCCAAGCAACACAGGGCTATTTTGGAGATTTGTTTGCTC